>JAULCF010689025.1:0-10030 GCA_032361265.1 Devaleraea mollis | reverse complement strand
ACAGCCACAGTGCTGCAAGGGCGAGGTTCACAGTAACCTCTCTCCTGTCCTCTGCTCTGGACGGAGCAGAGCAGTTCGATATGCCGGACAGTCGTCAAACCTGACTCATCATAAGCGTCAGGGAATGCGATATGGAGAGCAAGTCGCCCCCAATTTCGTGAATCGTCTCTTTCTCGGGCGCTCTTTTGATTTTTGATTTTGTATTTTAGTCAACCGGTGCGAGTTTGCGTACTTGTACAATCTTGCAAAGGAATCTGTGTGTGGTTTAGAGACCTCTATCTTTGACCAAGGAAATAAAGTCCACCTAATGTTGCGGCCGATAGGCCGGGCAGTGGTCAAGCGGGAACTTCGAGGATGACTCGAAGTGCAAACAGGCTTTGCGGAGCTGGCGAGTTCAAAGTATAGTTTTATTTGCTGGCACTACTTTTGAAACGTAAGCTTTCATCCTCAACCCCAAAATAACTCTCAACGCTTGTTTGACACCAGGAAAATGACGAATAATCTGCCATGTGTTTCAATTTTTCCCATTTGAGTAGATGGTAAAGAGATTTGACTATTTCTTTTTCAGCTGCTTAGCAATGCTGGTATGTTTTTCTTCCGGCGTCTGGAGCTGAAAATAGACGGCTTGGGGAGGATGACTATTAGTGAAATTTGAACCACGACAATGGAAGCTCATATTCTCAAGGGGAGAGCGCTGGGCAGGACGAGTGCAAGACTGTACCGAAAAGGGATTAGCGTTCACATGAACGCCGAATACTGCAAGAGGAAGCACAGGCAGTTTCTAATAACGAACGTTCTGCAGCTTTATTCGTCAACTGGTATTATGGCGTCAGGTGGCTTAACGTTTTTGTAGATGTGGTCTTTATTGCATATCACGTCATATTTTTTGTTACTCGCTTTTTTTATTCCTATCGCAATATTATGTTTCAATAGAGGATTACTCTGTGATATCGTTGCTGTTCTTTTTACCGCTGTGATGGCGTTATTTAAGATTCTCGCTTTGATATAATCATAATATTATATAATTAACATGATGGACGCTGAAAAGAGGGCAAGCGTCCTAGGCAGGAGGAGAGAGGGTGGATATCTAGAGCACAGGCGAGAGGTATGGCACACTCCGAGTGAGTGACTCAGGAGGGAGAACCAGTGTTGGTGTCGCTGTTCGTTACTAATCTCCTCCTGAGGCCCAAGGGGAGCACGTGATCTACTCCTTGAGATTTATTGCGGGACGGTCGAATGCGCGCTCATAGTACTGTCTATGAGTACGCTATGAGATCGCCTAAATCTCGGCTGTTTTGCGCGATGACGCGGGATGACGGAAAACTTGCGTGAGCCAATGGTTTCTTTGACGTCACTATAAGCAAACGGAATGGGCGTGCTATCACGCTACCTGTACATCAGTAACTCCATCTAGCTAGGCTTAGTGAAGCGCTAGTCTAAAGTTAGCGACACTGTAAAGGTATAGATAGCACTGCTTGTGCTAGTCATAGCACTCAGGGTTCAGTCCGCTTTGCATTTGCTTGGCAATGCGCTCAAATATGTGGGCTCAAGCACTGTGGCTTGTAGGTGTGTGTTGACCTTGTGCCGCGGCACAAGGTCAACACACACCTACAAGCCACAGTACAGCACGCGTGCTTCAACTTTGTTGTTGATGGGACCCCTGGTGCCCTAGCGGGGATCATTCCCACTAGGCATGTGGCTATTCCCTCTTGAATGTGGTGTGGAAATCGTAAATCTCCCTACTTTGTTGTAAAGGATACTTTTGCCAGCCAAGTGCTAGCCTACCGTAGGGCCTAGAATTTGTTGGCACTCGTTTGTGGTAAAACTAGTATTATATTTCTATATGCTGTGCATGATCCGGGTGCCTGCTTCGCTGTGAGGAAGTCTTATAGCGCAGTTTATCGTTACGATAGTACTGAGAGCGTGCACATAAACTGTAATTTGCGCAGTACGTCAGACTTCTTTAGAAGGTTAATGAAGCTGAAATACCCAAGGAGCATGACCGGTACGTCCGCGGCGAGAATCTTGAGCTCTTCCCTGGTATCCTCGTCCGGGAATCCGACCCAGCTTACCAACACTGGAATTTTTTGACGGGATGACCGTCGGAGTTTTTTGATTGCCTCTACTAGGTGAAGTTTTTTTTGGTACGTGAGGTGCTCTTTGAGGTCCTAAGTGACATCCAGTATGGCTGAGTTATAGAACTTCAGGCGCGACACGTGGATTTCCTTAACCTTGCCGTCGACAAGGTTTGGTATTTTGGCAACGAGTGGCGTTGTAAAACTTAACACCCTTGCTGGCCCTGTCCATGTGAAAGTGATCTTGTTGACCTTTTGAGGTTGGGGGAATCCGATGAGGACAAATTCACCGACATCAAAGTTGATGGCGGTGAAATTTGTTGCCATACTTTGCCCCGAGATCTCGGCAGTCCTCTTTGCTGGAGAGGCTGCGGATACACGCCGATACATCTGGTTGATGGCATCGTGTATGTTTTCAAACTCTATTTGTTGTGCGGCCTTCGCGAGAGTGAGGGTTTTGATCTCGGTACTCTCCTTCTCCTCTGGAAACAGCTCCGCCAATGGGTTCATTGGCGGCAGCATTGTAAATGCTGTCATCGGGGCAAGGTTTTTGCCTAGCTTGCCCGTTTTGGAATTGTTCAGAACACTTTGAAGAATGTTCGTGAACTTTGGCTAAACTTTTGGCCCAAGCTTGCGCTCCGATAGCAGCGCGTGGCAGGCGCGGATGGTTTCGCGGCTCACCACTTCAACCGTGCCGTTGTTTTGAGCATGGTAGGCATACTTGAAGTGGTGTCTCGTTCCGAGTACCGCCGCGATCTTAGCCATCAATTCGTTTTTGAAGTTACTGCCTTGGTCAGAGACCCAAGTTTTAGGAGCGCCAAAGTTGTTGATCCAATCTTTCAGGGCTTCTACCACACTGACCGTGTCACAGGTGTGAGTTTTAACGAGCCAGACGAAATTGCTGAAGTCATTCTTGAGGATAAGGATGTATTTCCATTCTTGCTCGCCCTCTGACATATAGAGACCTTCTAAATTTATTATTTCGTTGAACTTACTCGCGTGCAGCGTGTGGGAAAGCTCGCGAGTAACACATATTTGGCCTTTGGTTGATTGGCATTGCAATCATTTGCCGACAAATGTTTTGATGTCATCGACAATGCTTTTACACGTGAAGTTGTCCTTCAGGTGGTAAGAGGTGACAGCTTGACTTTTGTGTCCGGCTGGACCACAGCGGCTCATAATCAGTAGATCAATTTATATTTGGGTTGCTGATTTAGGCACTTAGATCTTGCCGTCGAGGCTAAGGCTTCCATGGAATGTGCCACGTTCTGCCGTAAGCATTGTAGCTTCGGCTGGTGGCATACACTTTTGAGCTTCGCGGACTTTCTCTAGCATCGTGACCCTGTCAAACGTCTGGGACTCTACGTCCGGGATAGGCACGTTGAGTCGGCGTAATTTAGAAGCCGCGCCCCAGCGAGTCATTAGATCTGGGAAGTAATAAAGCTCCCTAGGCACGTGGCTAACCACATACTCGAACTGAGGAAGAATGAGCGCCCAGAACTGTATATTAGACACCAAATAAGTGGGAATATTTGGGTGAAGTTTCAGCGAATCAAAAATAAACACGAGGTTGCCGTGATCTGCGTTGATGCTTTTCTCAGCACAGGCGGTGTAGTTATCCGTCTGCGCTATGAAGTAGACCATAGCGAAAGCCTCCTTTTAGCAGATCGACCATCGAGACATGGCGCCGGAAAAGGCGCCGCTGACGAAGGCCAGCGGCTCATGGCGTTGCTCCGCTTGAGTCTTTGCCGCATTTTCCTGGGGGATTTGTGTAAGAGACCGGCCCAGTAATGCTCTGAGGCGTCGGTGTTCATGCAAAGCCTCTTGTCGGGGTCCAAGTGGCTCAAATGTATTCGCTCAGCGATGAGCTGCTTGATGTCGAAGAGCTTGTGCACATCTGGGGTCCAGATGCCGGACCCTAGTTGTAACTTTTCAGGCGCCTTCTTTTTAGAACCGTGTATTTTGGTATAGGTCAACAGATAGGCTTGCAAAGGACGACCAACGTTTTTGTTGTACTCCGAGATACCCTTGCGCATCCAATTTATCGCGCAGATAGATTGTTGGAGATCGCCCGCCGTCTCGGGCCTTAGAGAGGAGTCCGTCGATACGGCGGAGATGGAGGTTAATTACATCAGCGGTGATGATTCTGCGGCACCACTTGGCCTTGCATGTGACAAGATCGTATTTTCGCGGACTAAGGGTAAAGTTACAATATCGGCACAGCGCAAGGAACTTGTCCATGATCTTCATGGGCTGGGAAAAAGTAGTGGCGTGAAGAATCCAATCGTCAAGCCATATAAGGATACTTAGCTTCTTAAATGCTTGAGTGGCGCCCAATTGCAGGTGAATACCTGAGTGTTTTGCTCCTTGGATGGAGAGGAGCGGTTATTACAGTGTATGAGAGTCCTATCTGCGGCAGGTATGCTTATGCCTATCCTCGGGATGTATGCTTACTTGGAAGTAAGCATGTGTCATATGCATTTGTGCGAAGAAGAGCGCCTTCTGCACATCGAGGAGCATGGTGTCCATGTTATGCATAGGCCTATCGTCCTAAATAGTAGCATTAGTAGTAGTTATTAAGTCCACCGGCATTCGGAACATTGCAGATGGAACCTTAGGGACGAGTAGGGGTGCCGCCACCCAGTCGGCACGGCGAACTGGGTGGACAAGGTTTTCCCCTTCAAGTCCCGCGCACGTATCCCACAAAAAGTTTTGTTTTTGTGACGGATACCGTCGAGCCCTGCTTTGCACAGGCTTGAATCCTTATTTAAAAGGTAAGCGGATGGGGTCGATGTTACAAGGAGGTCTACCAGTTAGTCTCGACGAAAAAACGGAACGTTACTCCTTTATAAGGTAAACCACCTGTGCCTCAGCGTACGCTATTATGCAATCAAAAGCTAAAGGGCTGACGCTTTTTACACAAATCAGAACCCTAGCAACGTTGCTAGGGTTCTGATTTGTGTAAAAAGCGTCAGCCCTTTAGCTTTTGATTGCATAATAGCGTACGCTGAGGCACAGGTGGTTTACCTTATAAAGGAGTAACGTTCCGTTTTTTCGTCGAGACTAACTGGTAGACCTCCTTGTAACATCGACCCCATCCGCTTACCTTTTAAATAAGGATTCAAGCCTGTGCAAAGCAGGGCTCGACGGTATCCGTCACAAAAACAAAACTTTTTGTGGGATACGTGCGCGGGACTTGAAGGGGAAAACCTTGTCCACCCAGTTCGCCGTGCCGACTGGGTGGCGGCACCCCTACTCGTCCCTAAGGTTCCATCTGCAATGTTCCGAATGCCGGTGGACTTAATAACTACTACTAATGCTACTATTTAGGACGATAGGCCTATGCATAACATGGACACCATGCTCCTCGATGTGCAGAAGGCGCTCTTCTTCGCACAAATGCATATGACACATGCTTACTTCCAAGTAAGCATACATCCCGAGGATAGGCATAAGCATACCTGCCGCAGATAGGACTCTCATACACTGTAATAACCGCTCCTCTCCATCCAAGGAGCAAAACACTCAGGTATTCACCTGCAATTGGGCGCCACTCAAGCATTTAAGAAGCTAAGTATCCTTATATGGCTTGACGATTGGATTCTTCACGCCACTACTTTTTCCCAGCCCATGAAGATCATGGACAAGTTCCTTGCGCTGTGCCGATATTGTAACTTTACCCTTAGTCCGCGAAAATACGATCTTGTCACATGCAAGGCCAAGTGGTGCCGCAGAATCATCACCGCTGATGTAATTAACCTCCATCTCCGCCGTATCGACGGACTCCTCTCTAAGGCCCGAGACGGCGGGCGATCTCCAACAATCTATCTGCGCGATAAATTGGATGCGCAAGGGTATCTCGGAGTACAACAAAAACGTTGGTCGTCCTTTGCAAGCCTATCTGTTGACCTATACCAAAATACACGGTTCTAAAAAGAAGGCGCCTGAAAAGTTACAACTAGGGTCCGGCATCTGGACCCCAGATGTGCACAAGCTCTTCGACATCAAGCAGCTCATCGCTGAGCGAATACATTTGAGCCACTTGGACCCCGACAAGAGGCTTTGCATGAACACCGACGCCTCAGAGCATTACTGGGCCGGTCTCTTACACAAATCCCCCAGGAAAATGCGGCAAAGACTCAAGCGGAGCAACGCCATGAGCCGCTGGCCTTCGTCAGCGGCGCCTTTTCCGGCGCCATGTCTCGATGGTCGATCTGCTAAAAGGAGGCTTTCGCTATGGTCTACTTCATAGCGCAGACGGATAACTACACCGCCTGTGCTGAGAAAAGCATCAACGCAGATCACGGCAACCTCGTGTTTATTTTTGATTCGCTGAAACTTCACCCAAATATTCCCACTTATTTGGTGTCTAATATACAGTTCTGGGCGCTCATTCTTCCTCAGTTCGAGTATGTGGTTAGCCACGTGCCTAGGGAGCTTTATTACTTCCCAGATCTAATGACTCGCTGGGGCGCGGCTTCTAAATTACGCCGACTCAACGTGCCTATCCCGGACGTAGAGTCCCAGACGTTTGACAGGGTCACGATGCTAGAGAAAGTCCGCGAAGCTCAAAAGTGTATGCCACCAGCCGAAGCTACAATGCTTACGGCAGAACGTGGCACATTCCATGGAAGCCTTAGCCTCGACGGCAAGATCTAAGTGCCTAAATCAGCAACCCAAATATAAATTGATCTACTGATTATGAGCCGCTGTGGTCCAGCCGGACACAAAAGTCAAGCTGTCACCTCTTACCACCTGAAGGACAACTTCACGTGTAAAAGCATTGTCGATGACATCAAAACATTTGTCGGCAAATGATTGCAATGCCAATCAACCAAAGGCCAAATATGTGTTACTCGCGAGCTTTCCCACACGCTGCACGCGAGTAAGTTCAACGAAATAATAAATTTAGAAGGTCTCTATATGTCAGAGGGCGAGCAAGAATGGAAATACATCCTTATCCTCAAGAATGACTTCAGCAATTTCGTCTGGCTCGTTAAAACTCACACCTGTGACACGGTCAGTGTGGTAGAAGCCCTGAAAGATTGGATCAACAACTTTGGCGCTCCTAAAACTTGGGTCTCTGACCAAGGCAGTAACTTCAAAAACGAATTGATGGCTAAGATCGCGGCGGTACTCGGAACGAGACACCACTTCAAGTATGCCTACCATGCTCAAAACAACGGCACGGTTGAAGTGGTGAGCCGCGAAACCATCCGCGCCTGCCACGCGCTGCTATCGGAGCGCAAGCTTGGGCCAAAAGTTTAGCCAAAGTTCACGAACATTCTTCAAAGTGTTCTGAACAATTCCAAAACGGGCAAGCTAGGCAAAAACCTTGCCCCGATGACAGCATTTACAATGCTGCCGCCAATGAACCCATTGGCGGAGCTGTTTCCAGAGGAGAAGGAGAGTACCGAGATCAAAACCCTCACTCTCGCGAAGGCCGCACAACAAATAGAGTTTGAAAACATACACGATGCCATCAACCAGATGTATCGGCGTGTATCCGCAGCCTCTCCAGCAAAGAGGACTGCCGAGATCTCGGGGCAAAGTATGGCAACAAATTTCACCGCCATCAACTTTGATGTCGGTGAATTTGTCCTCATCGGATTCCCCCAACCTCAAAAGGTCAACAAGATCACTTTCACATGGACAGGGCCAGCAAGGGTGTTAAGTTTTACAACGCCACTCGTTGCCAAAATACCAAACCTTGTCGACGGCAAGGTTAAGGAAATCCACGTGTCGCGCCTGAAGTTCTATAACTCAGCCATACTGGATGTCACTTAGGACCTCAAAGAGCACCTCACGTACCAAAAAAAACTTCACCTAGTAGAGGCAATCAAAAAACTCCGACGGTCATCCCGTCAAAAAATTCCAGTGTTGGTAAGCTGGGTCGGATTCCCGGACGAGGATACCAGGGAAGAGCTCAAGATTCTCGCCGCGGACGTACCGGTCATGCTCCTTGGGTATTTCAGCTTCATTAACCTTCTAAAGAAGTCTGACGTACTGCGCAAATTACAGTTTATGTGCACGCTCTCAGTACTATCGTAACGATAAACTGCGCTATAAGACTTCCTCACAGCGAAGCAGGCACCCGGATCATGCACAGCATATAGAAATATAATACTAGTTTTACCACAAACGAGTGCCAACAAATTCTAGGCCCTACGGTAGGCTAGCACTTGGCTGGCAAAAGTATCCTTTACAACAAAGTAGGGAGATTTACGATTTCCACACCACATTCAAGAGGGAATAGCCACATGCCTAGTGGGAATGATCCCCGCTAGGGCACCAGGGGTCCCATCAACAACAAAGTTGAAGCACGCGTGCTGTACTGTGGCTTGTAGGTGTGTGTTGACCTTGTGCCGCGGCACAAGGTCAACACACACCTACAAGCCACAGTGCTTGAGCCCACATATTTGAGCGCATTGCCAAGCAAATGCAAAGCGGACTGAACCCTGAGTGCTATGACTAGCACAAGCAGTGCTATCTATACCTTTACAGTGTCGCTAACTTTAGACTAGCGCTTCACTAAGCCTAGCTAGATGGAGTTACTGATGTACAGGTAGCGTGATAGCACGCCCATTCCGTTTGCTTATAGTGACGTCAAAGAAACCATTGGCTCACGCAAGTTTTCCGTCATCCCGCGTCATCGCGCAAAACAGCCGAGATTTAGGCGATCTCATAGCGTACTCATAGACAGTACTATGAGCGCGCATTCGACCGTCCCGCAATAAATCTCAAGGAGTAGATCACGTGCTCCCCTTGGGCCTCAGGAGGAGATTAGTAACGAACAGCGACACCAACACTGGTTCTCCCTCCTGAGTCACTCACTCGGAGTGTGCCATACCTCTCGCCTGTGCTCTAGATATCCACCCTCTCTCCTCCTGCCTAGGACGCTTGCCCTCTTTTCAGCGTCCATCATGTTAATTATATAATATTATGATTATATCAAAGCGAGAATCTTAAATAACGCCATCACAGCGGTAAAAAGAACAGCAACGATATCACAGAGTAATCCTCTATTGAAACATAATATTGCGATAGGAATAAAAAAAGCGAGTAACAAAAAATATGACGTGATATGCAATAAAGACCACATCTACAAAAACGTTAAGCCACCTGACGCCATAATACCAGTTGACGAATAAAGCTGCAGAACGTTCGTTATTAGAAACTGCCTGTGCTTCCTCTTGCAGTATTCGGCGTTCATGTGAACGCTAATCCCTTTTCGGTACAGTCTTGCACTCGTCCTGCCCAGCGCTCTCCCCTTGAGAATATGAGCTTCCATTGTCGTGGTTCAAATTTCACTAATAGTCATCCTCCCCAAGCCGTCTATTTTCAGCTCCAGACGCCGGAAGAAAAACATACCAGCATTGCTAAGCAGCTGAAAAAGAAATAGTCAAATCTCTTTACCATCTACTCAAATGGGAAAAATTGAAACACATGGCAGATTATTCGTCATTTTCCTGGTGTCAAACAAGCGTTGAGAGTTATTTTGGGGTTGAGGATGAAAGCTTACGTTTCAAAAGTAGTGCCAGCAAATAAAACTATACTTTGAACTCGCCAGCTCCGCAAAGCCTGTTTGCACTTCGAGTCATCCTCGAAGTTCCCGCTTGACCACTGCCCGGCCTATCGGCCGCAACATTAGGTGGACTTTATTTCCTTGGTCAAAGATAGAGGTCTCTAAACCACACACAGATTCCTTTGCAAGATTGTACAAGTACGCAAACTCGCACCGGTTGACTAAAATACAAAATCAAAAATCAAAAGAGCGCCCGAGAAAGAGACGATTCACGAAATTGGGGGCGACTTGCTCTCCATATCGCATTCCCTGACGCTTATGATGAGTCAGGTTTGACGACTGTCCGGCATATCGAACTGCTCTGCTCCGTCCAGAGCAGAGGACAGGAGAGAGGTTACTGTGAACCTCGCCCTTGCAGCACTGTGGCTGT
>JAULCF010689024.1:0-22859 GCA_032361265.1 Devaleraea mollis | reverse complement strand
CAAAGTGGTAATTGCACAAGAATTACCCCTAAGTACAAACGCTGACTCTGCACGGTATTATTACTACCAAGGTTGGGAAAATGTGATGGATTTAGGGCATTACAGTAACTCTGCTATTGCTTTTCAAAAATGTGTAGAAAAAGACCCTAATTTTTTAATCGGTCAATGTTTATATGGTAGAATATCGAATGATTTAGCAGAACAAGAAGCTATTTATAAGCTGATTGAAAGCGAGAAATCAAGTTTGGAAGGAGCAGAATACAAATTGCTAGAAGTCTTTCATAGTTTATTAAAATTGATGATACTTCGCCAGAAGGCCCCTGATAAAACTAAAGACCAATTAGTGCATGCCTTGAAGCTTGGGGAAAATAATTTTCGGCAGATTATTCAGCAATATCCAGCAGAAATTTATTATAAAGCGGAGTATATTGAAATGCTCAATTATAATCATGGACCAGCGATTGCCTTGGATTCTTTGGCGATTTTAGCAACTGTTAAAGAACAGCAAAATCCATTTTTATTAGGCTATGCAGCAATGATGGAAGCGACCTTAGGCAAATTTGATTCGGCTTTAGAAAAGGCTAAGCAATTGGAACAGCATTTTGAAGGGCGAAATGTACCTAATCCTTATGTGGTTTATGGGGATATTTATCTAAAACAGGGAGACAAGGAAAAAGCGAAAGAATATGTGAAGAAAGCATTGACATTAGATAAAGGAAATATTGATGCACAGCGACTGAAGGAGAAAATTGAGAAAAAATAGAGAAATTTACTATGGGTTTTTGGAAGAAAATAAGTGATTTTGTTTTTGGTGAATTGGTAAGTGTCCAAGACGATGTTTTTGGAGAAATGATAGATATGGGAGCTGCTTTTGAGTGCCAAAAACTATTTTTGGCAACAGGAAAAGAAATTGTTTTACATGTTGAAAAAGTCGATGGGCATGTTAGTGAAAAACAAAAATTTTTTGTTGCTAATTTAGACAAAAATTATGACCAATTCATACTGAAAATTAAACCAGCTTTAGAAAAGAAGATTAGAGAATGGATAGCAGATTTCTCTATTCAAAATTTTAAAAATGAATTTATTTTAGAATTTTTGTTATTACCCAAAATGGAAACAGAACTATTTGAATGGGAAATTGCTTTTTACGCAGATAATGATTTACAGCACTCTTGTTTGTTAACAATAAAAGGAAATCAAGTAATAAATATTCATATTGACGGTTAATTAGCGGCTATTTTTTTAACTAAATTAATCGTAAAAATACGATAAATATTTTATCACCTAACAAAATTTATTATCATGACCACACAATCATTTTTAGCATTACTAGCCAACAATCCACAAAAAGAATTGGTTTTTGAATATGAAGCCAATCAATTTATTCCTGTTTACCACATCACAGAAATCAAAAATGTACATTTTGAATCAGTAGATTGTGGGGGCAATGCCCATGAGGAATTTCAAACCATCGTCCAATTATGGATTAGCCCAAAAGATTTCCTCTTGAAAAAACGGATGACTGCTGAAAAAGCCTTAAAGATTTTCACTATTGTTGATGGGGTGAAGCCGATGAAAAAAGAAACGGAGATATTCTTTGAGTACGGTTATCAAGATTTGCGTACGTCTGTTTATTCAGTAGAGGCTATTGAAGAAATCGATGACCAATTAATTATTAAAATGTTTGTACCGAAGACGGCTTGCAAACCTTCCCAACAAGTCCTTGAAAAAGGAAAGGAAGCATTAAATTGTTGTCAGCCTGTTCAGCAAGGTATGGAGAAAGGGAAGAATGTACTAAGCTGTTGCTAATGATAAGTAATTATAACTTTACCGTCTAAATCTGTTGGGAATCTAAATCTGTTGGGCTTTTAAAAAGTGTAATCCCCCAACGGATTTAATTTCCCAACGAATTTTTATCAATTTATTTGTTGACGTCCTGTAATTGCTTAAGTAATTGATTTTCAGCTAGATAAATCCTTTATTCTATTTTTAAATAATAATTTTTTCAAAAAAAACCTTCCTCTTGTAATTTTTTCCTTCCTTTTACTACTAACGTTCTGAATTTAAAAATCATACAAAGATAAATGCCAACAAGCAGCGAAAATGAATTTGTCAGATTAATCCAACAGCATTCTGGCATTATCTACAAAATCATCAACTTATATGTGGATGACGAAGAAGATAAAAGAGACTTGCATCAAGAGATTCTGTTGCAAGCATGGAAGTCCTATCAACGATTTAAAGGAAATTCTAGTTTTGCGACTTGGTTGTATAAGGTGAGTTTAAATACCGTTTTAACCTTTAATAAAAAGGTAAAAAAGCATAGTGAATTGAAAACAGATGACAAAATAACATCCGTCGAATGGAGGATTTAGCTTAGATTCCCGACTTGCTAAATCTAACAGATTTAGTAAACCTTGATTCCATTAAAAATCAAAACTTTAGAGATATTTAGAGCATCAACTAATAAAATGATAATCCGTGGTTAAGTATTTTTTAGCCACGGATGTTAGAAAAAGTGAGTTATAAGGATTTTTAGAAAATTATTTTTTCTTCCATAATCAATTTAACCGCCTGTTCCATCAAGCCTTTTTTAGCCGTCAAATCTAAACTCAAAGGCAATTGTGCAATCCCGATCAGCCGTCGAAGAATTTCAATACCAACGAATTGGGCTAATAAGGCTTCTTGAAAACCTATTGGTTGTTGATATTTTTTAGCAATTGTTTTAAAAATAGCCGAAGGTTGCCTTGCCATTAATAGGTGCGCAAATAAAACCCCCAAATCAAATTCGGCTGGACCAACAAACCCAAACTCAGGGTCAATTACTTTTAATCCATCTGCTACTTTCAACCAACTCCCTGGATAAAAATCACCGTGTAATAAATGCTTGCCTTGTGCTAGATATATTTTTCCACAAGCTTTTATTTTGGCTTTTAATGCTACATTTGTTTTATAGGGCATAGCTGCAGTTTGCAAACCTGCTTGTATATCGTCTAAATTAAAGCCATTTTCTGCTAAATAGGGGAAGTTGAAAATATGCTCATGGTTGAGTTCCCGCATGGCGAGATTCGTTGGAAAATCAGTAGGAATGGCCACTTGATGTAAAGCAGTAAGGTATTGTGTTAAACCAGCTATATCGGCATCCGTCAATAAATTATCTTTTTGGTATAAAAAACTATAATCTGCGCCTTTGCCTAAATCTTCGGTTGCTAAAATGAAATTATCCGCATCAAACCCCAAACATTTAGGCGCATAAAGATTAATCGAATCAACATGTTGCAAGGTCTGAAAAAATTGAGCTTCTACGGCAACGCGTTCTACAGGTGCATCAATTTGAGGAAATTTTTCCACCCAAGGTCGAGCCTGTTTTAAGATAAAAGAACGTTGATTCGTCGTTGCACGCAATACAAAATTCATATTTCCTTCTCCTGGTTTTTCAAGTGCAATAACTGTTTCCTCTGCTTGAAACCAGTCTTGTTGTTGCAAATAATTATTGACTGCCTTGATATCCTTTTCCAAAAAGAAAGCCGCGGGGAAAACTTGCTGAAATCGTTGTTTTAAATCCATGCTACGAAAGTACCAAGAAATGCGAAACAAGACCAAATAGAATCATGTTCAGACAAGGACATTTGGTATAGAAAATCTGATTAAGATAGAATAACTGTTTAGTTTTGAGCGTCCGAAAGGTTACAAAGGCTTCTAAACCTCATGACTACATCATCTTGTCACCTCATTCATTACCTTATAATAATCATGCAAAGAAGAACATTTATCACAGATACGACAAAATTTGCGCTGTTAGCCAGTCTTTACCCAATGGAGAAATTTGTTACGGCAACGCAAACTATCCAACCAATCCGAGTAATCATAGATGCAGATACAGCGAATGAGGTCGATGATTTATATGCTATTGCATGGGCTTTATTAGAACCGAGATTGGACGTAATTGGATTGACTTCTGCACAATGGCATACCAACCCAAGAACACCCAATGATTCCGTAGGCGAAAGTCAGCGGTTGAATGTTGAAATACTGGAATTGATGGGCAAAACAGCTATTCCTGCTCCACAAGGCGCTAATTTTCCTATGGTCAATGAACAACGAGCGCAACCTTCGGAAGCAGCAGAATTTATCATTGAACAAGCATTGGCAACGCCTGAGGGGGAAAAATTAGCCATTGTTATTTTAGGTCCTTGCACTAATATTGCTTCTGCTATTTTAATGGAACCGAAAATTATTCCTAAATTATCGGTCAACTATTTAGGTTTTTGGCACCAGGTCGAAACGAATACTTGGAATAAACGAGAATTTAATACCAATAATGACCCTAATTCGGTAAATGTCTTACTCAATACGCCCAATTTGGAATTTCGAGTAATGACTGCCACGACTAGTCAGCATCTAGTTTTTGAGAAAACCGTCATGGACGACTTATTAAAAGGGCGAGGAGGAATAGGGGATTATTTAATTGACCGTTGGGAGAATTATGACCGTTTTTGGCAAGCAACGGATAAAGAAAAAACAAAGTGGGTAATGTGGGATGTAGCTATTTTAGCAGCTTTGGCGTATCCTGAATTAGCAGAGGAAAAAGAAGTGCTAACACCACATGATAATTTAGCTCGAACCATCAAAATATATACAAAGATTGATGTGCCTGCTATGAAGGAGAATTTTGGAAATGCTTTGGATATTTTTCTGAAAAAGTGAGTCATAAGTAGGGTAGTACGAGAAAACAAATTAATATTTTTTTACCACGGAGGGACGGAGTTCACAGAGCACACAGAGTTTTTTTGACGAGTGTAGTTTAGTTTTTTACCACATAGTTTTTTGACGAACAGCGTTGAATTTTTATCAGCATTTGCTTAAATGGTCTTTGGTCACAGGTCTGATAAATTGATATTTGCCCGAATATTTAATAGCTCACCCATAAATTTCTCTTACTTGGAGCGTTAAATACGCTTGTTGTAAACATAACCTTTTTCTCTTTGTTCGGATTAAGTAAATAGTAAATTCAAATAGCAGAAAATTAAGCAAATGAAAAATATGGAACATTTAGGAAGCGGAGATATTGAAACCATGGAACGGCGCACTAGAACGCAGTTGATTAATTCCTTGAGTGGTTTTAAAAGTATTAATTTATGTGGCACGATTAGTAAAGAGGGCGTCACCAATTTATCGCTGATTAGTTCGGTCGTACATATTGGAGCGGATCCAGCTTTAATGGGATTTATTATGCGCCCTGTAACTGTTAGAAGAGATACGTATAATAATATTTTGGAAACAGGTCATTATACTTTTAATCATTTAAACGCAGCTATTTTCAAAAAAGCCCACCAAACTTCTGCCCGTTACCCCGTCGAAACATCTGAATTTGAGGCAGCGGAATTGACGGAAATTTATAGCGAGGTGATTAAAGCACCTTATGTGCAAGAGAGTCATATCCGCATTGGATTGGAGTTTGTAGAAAAAATACCGATTCCTGTAAATGGCACTTTATTAATGATTGGTAAAGTAACAGAGATTTTCTTTCCTGAAAATTGCTGGCTTCCAGATGGGTATTTAGATATAGAAAAAGCAGGGACTATTACCGCCTCTAGCCTAGATACTTATCACAGTACCCAAAAAATAGCTAGGTTATCTTATGCGAAGGCAGACCGAATGATTAAAGAAATATGATTATTCAGCAAAAAGACTTGAAATAAAATAAGAGTTGTTTCAGAGTAGGAAGAAATCAGTCAATAATAAATGGGTAAGTCTTAGGGCTATTCTCCCAAAGAAATGGGCGTTATTTTATCAAGAAAACTAATATTTGCCAAGCTCCTAGCACTATTTTTATCGTTAAAATAGACATTGACACAAGGGTTTTGTATTTTTGAGCATCACTACGAATGATTTCAACTAACTATGAACAAACCAATTCCCTTACGTTTAAATAGGTATGCCTATTTTACCCTCCTATTCCTATTATGGAACATAAACACTTATTCACAAGGTGACCTTTTTTTTTCTGAGTATGTAGAAGGAGATAGCAATCAAGATTGTATTGAGATTTTCAACCCTACTAATAGTAGCATTACACTTGATAATGTTTACAGGATTATTCAGTATCGTGATGGAAGTAATACACCTGCCGTCTTAAGTAACCTAAGAGGGACTATTTTACCCAAGGAAACGTATGTTGTATGTGATAGAAAGCTTGAAATCTATACAACTACAGGACAAAGAATTACCGCTCCGCCGACAGGAAATGATGCTTTAACACTAGAAAAAAACGGTGTAGAAATTGATATTTTTGGTGTTATTGGGTGTGGAGACCCCGGTGCAGAAGGATGGAGAGTAGATGGTGAAAGGACAAAAAACGTTACTCTAAGAAGAAAGCCTTGTATTACTTCTGGTGTTTCGGCTAGAGATGGTTGTAATTTTCCTGGAATTAACGAATGGCAAGCATTTCCAGCTCAGACTTTTTCGGATTTAGGGGTCCATAATTTTGGAGTAGATGAGGTCGAAATCTCAGGGAATAATGCCCTCTGCGAAAACCCCTCAATAACCCTAACTGCAACAGCAGGTTTTGCTCAATACCAATGGTCAAATAGCGGGCAAACCAATACGACTAGTATTAGTGCCGCAGGTACTTATAGCGTCACGGTCACTTCGGATATAGGCTGTACAGCCATCGCAACCAAAATAATTAATGGACAATCTCCTGCAATTAATGCGGACATTTCTAATATTCAAGCAGTTAGTTGTATTCCTAAAAAAGATGGTGGTTTTACGATTAATCCGAGCGGTGGTTCTGGTGGATTTTCTTATGCTTGGGAAACAGGAACAAGTACCAACCGAACAATTACAGGACTTGGGGCGGGAAATTATACGGTTACCGTAACCGATAATAATAGTTGTAGCATTGTTCAATCAGTGGAGATTACAGGAACAGTAACCGTGCCCTTAACCGCTGACCCAAGTAATGAAACTTGTAAAGGCAGAGGAGATGGAGCAATTACTTTATTCGCTGATGGAAATGGTTTAACTTATGCGATTGATGACAATATTTTTCAGCAAAATAATCGGTATACAGACTTAGTTCCAGGAGATTATTTAGTGCAAGTGCAAGATAATAGTGGTTGTGGCGACCAACAAAAAGTAACGATTTCAGGCGGGTCTAATTTTGATTTGCGGAATAGTCAAATCTTACAATCTAGTTGTCAAGGAGTAGACGGTGGTGGGCAAATCATCTTAAATCCACAAGGAGGACAAGCACCTTACCAATATAGTTTTGATGGCAGTTCTTTCACAGATAAAAGAGTTTATTCCAATTTGGCAGGAGGAGTTTTTAATATTATTATCAGAGATGCCAGTGGTTGTGAAAAGACCTTTCAGCAGGAAATGGAAGCAGGGTCGGATATGAAGGTTGATAGTTTGGTTATCTCACCCGCAATTTGTGAAGGAGTTAATGATGGTGGCGTACAAATTGTTTTGAGTGGCGGGTCTGGAAATATTAGTTATAATAAAAGGGTAGACGGTGTATTAAGGCCTTTTTTTAGCCCTACTTTTATCGGGTTATCAGCTGGAAGTCACCAAATTATTATTAGAGACAATGAATTTGATTGTCGAATTCCTGTGAATTTTGAGATACCTGTATTGCAGACTTTTACAGCAGAGGTTCAGGCTGCGCCATTATGTCAAGGAGCACAAACAGGAAGTTTTGCGGTCATTCCTCAAAATGGATTGACGCCTTATCAATACAGTTTAGATAGTAGTGCTTTTGGAATGGATAGTATTTTTCAAGAGGTAGACTTTCAAAATCATGTTGTTACGACTATGGATGGGAATGGTTGTACTACTACAGATTCCGTAAATTTTGCTGAGGTAGTAAATTTTGAAATTGTTTTTGCGGTACCTCGGGCAGAATTATGTGTAGGAAATGAAGATGGACAAATTACGGTTGTAGCCAATAGTACGGAGACCGTAAGCTATAGTTTGGATGATATCAATTATCGGGAGGATAATATATTTGCAGGCTTAGTTGCGGGGGATTATATGGTTTATGCAAAATCGGGCGATTGTAAAGCTGCTGAAATGGTCACTATTCCTGCTGCGGAACCAATTAGAGTGGAAGACATTATGCCTCAAATTGCGCCTTGTGAGGGGGATAATGATGGACAATTAACTATCATGGCTGCTGGAGGAGTTGCGCCTTATACTTATAAATTAGACCAAGATACTTTTCAAAATTCGCCTATTTTTAGCAATCTCACACAAGGTATTTACACGCTAACTATTAGGGATTCCAATCAATGTGAACAAATTTTTACAGATATCATTTTACCTGGTTCTGTTCGATTAGACCCTGAATGTATGGTTACCCAGCATGTGACCACCGCAGGCGGTTCAGATGGCATCGCAACAATGACTATTTTTGGCGGTATGCCACCTTACAATGTCCAATTGATTGGTGCTGGATTTAATAATATTGTTTCTTTAGACGGACTAGTTTCTTTTAATGATATACCCGCAGGAGATTATTTCGTCGAAGTAAGAGATGCTAACGACTGCAACAATACTTGTGAATTCACCATCGAAGCACCACAATGTGATTTTTCGATGGATCATACCCAAATAAATGCGACTTGTTTTGATTCTTTAAATGGAATAATTAACCTAATCATTCCCACAGAAAATTTACCATTGACCATTAATTGGTCAGATACGATTTATAATGGCTTACAAAATTTGACTGGATTAAATTCAGGGGAATATAGCGTAACTGTTACAGATGCCTTAGGTTGTATCGATAGTGCGGCCATCACGATTACTAAACCTGCGCCACTAAATGTATCCATTGAAACAGCAAACGCAACAATTTGTGCGCAAGATTCTACAGAATTAGCATTAACAAGGTCATATACTAATTATTCCTGGTCAAATGGAGCCGATTCCGCTACAACGACTGTTTACGAAACAGGGAATTATCAAGTCATCGTTGAGAATGAAATGGGGTGTGTCGCTACGGATGAAATTGCTATCACCGTCATTGAACAAGATACTACTTTAGAAACTAGATTTACTTGCGATGCGATGAATATCGGTACTTTTACGACTGAAGAAAGAAATGAAAATGGTTGTAATACTATCCTTATTAGAACCTTTGAGCTGGCTACAAAAGATACGACGCGTATAGAATTAACCACTTGTAATACTGCTGATACAGGTAGGTCTCAAGTCATTTTACCCAATATGCTTGGTTGCGATAGCCTGATTATTACCACCGTCGAATTAATACGATTAGACACCACTTACCAAATTTTAGCTAGCTGTAATAGCGATGAAGTTGGGATAGAGGAGATGGTTCTAACCAATCAATTTGGTTGTGATAGTTTGCTGGTTATTGAAACCATATTCGAGGAGAATTTGCCTGAATCTTTTAATACTAGCTTCTCTTGCAATTTACTAGAAGTTGGGGTAGATACAGTTGTTGTTAAAACAATTGCAGGTTGTGATAGTTTGATTATCACCACTACTGAGTTACTACAGAAAGATACGACCTATCAAACGTTAATTAGTTGTAATAGTGAGGAAATTGGGATAAATGAGACTGTTTTACCAAATCAATTTGGTTGTGATAGTTTGCTAGTCATTGAAACCATTTTAGTGGAAGATTTGCCCGAATCTTTTAATACCAGATTTACTTGTAATCTACTAGAAGTTGGGTTAGATACAGGTTTCGTTAAAACAATTGCAGGTTGCGATAGCTTAAGCATTACAGAAACGATTGCTAATATATCAGCACCAACCTTATTAGTAGCCACGACTTGTGAAACAGAAAATGTTGGTATAGATACCCTTAGGTTAACCAATGAATTTTTATGTGATAGTTTGGTAATTACAACAACTAGTTTAAACCCTATTCATACGTTACTTTTTACAGAAAAAAGTTGTAATCCAGCAGATACAGGAATGGTTATTCAATCTTTAGTGAATCAATTTGGTTGTGATAGTATTATTACGACGCATACTACTTTAAGCCCAGCTAATGAGTGTCAACTTGATTTTGTGGTGCTAGCAGATAGTATATGTTGGGATGCAACTATAGGCACTATTCAAATAAATACGAAGACAGAAAACGAATCTTTTAATTACTATTTATTGGCCGATTTTTCTATAGATACTTTACAGAGTGGTTTGTTGATTGAGGAGGAAACAGTATTGACTGATATTCCAATTGGGCAATACTCTATTTTATTGGTGGATGAAAGAGGTTTTAAAAGTTGGCAAAGATTCAGCATTAACCCATTGTCTCCACTCTCTATCAATGGGCAATTTTCAGATTATAATGGTTTTGCGGTTAGTTGTATAGGCGAGATGGATGGAAGTATTGATTTGGAAATCGGTAATGGGGAAGCGCCTTATACTTATCTTTGGGAAGATGGTAGTACGACAAAAATGATACAGAATTTAGCTATTGGCGATTATGCCGTCACCGTCATGGATGCTAATAATTGTACCAACACCGCTATTTTTAATTTAGCAACGAATGCCGCATTAAGTGTGGAGGTTCAAACAAGTAATACAAGCTGTTTTGGAGGTGGGGAAATAGGACAATTAGTGATTACGGATTTATTGAATGCCAATGGGACGGTTGAATATTCTTTAGATGGTAGTTTGTTTCAACCAATAGGACCACTTCCTTTTGCTATAGAAAATCTTCGGGTAGGAACAGCAGAGTTATATGTACAAGATGAAAATGACTGCCAAACAAGCACCAATTTTACGATACCAATGGCTATGGACAAGCAATTGACTTTGGGGTCGGACCAAAATCTATTACTAGGCGATAGTTTAATTTTAATCCCCGAAGCTAATTTTGATATTGTCCGTTTTGAATGGACTTCCACCGCACCGCTAACTTGTACGGATTGCTCAACGATTAGCATGCTTCCGACAGCAGATGGGCAATACACGCTCACCGCCTATGAAGCAAATGGTTGTAGTTTAACCGCTTCTGTTATGGTTCGTTTAAGGAAAGGAAATCTAGTTTTTATCCCTAATGTATTTAGTCCGAATGATGATGGAATCAACGATAGATATCAAATTTTTACAGACCAATCAGTTAGCCGTATCAATCAGTTTCAAGTATTTGATTATGAAGGTCGTTTAATGTATCAAGTTAATGATCGTGCACCAAATGATGGGGCAATAGGTTGGGACGGTCGCTTTAATGGGAAAGAAATGTCACCAGCTGTTTTTATAATTTTAGTCGAAGTGACTTTGTTGGATGGAACTAAAAAACAGTATAGGGAAACGGTGACATTGATTAAGTAAGAGATTGGAAATTATATGTAATTTTGCAGGAAATTATTAGACCTAATTTTCTTTATGTATCGACTATGTATCTGCTTGTATTTTGTCTTACTTTCTCATAATATAAGGGCTCAATCAATTGACACCACCCTCCAATTACAAGCCATAGAAATTAAAGCACCTCGTTTACAATCGTTCCAAACAGGAAAAAAAAGAACAACCTTTGATACTTTCCAAAAACTCACTACGTCCACGCAAGATTTAGGAGAGGCGCTAAATTTGCACACGCCTATTTTTATTAAAAATTATGGTCCAGGGCGTTTAGCAACAACCGCAATCAGAGGAGCGAGTGCCAGTCAGACCGCCGTTATTTGGAATGGATTTAACATCAATAGTCCAATGCTAGGGCAGACCGATTTCTCTTTAATCCCTTCTTTTTTTTTAGATGAAATTGGCGTAGAATACGGAAGTAATAGTACCTCTTGGGGAAGCGGTGCTATCGGTGGGTCTATTATTCTGACGAATAAAAATCAATTTAACCAAGGTTGGCAAGGCGAGTGGGAAAGTAAAATAGGCAGTTTTGGCAATTTTTTTAATGGAATTGGCACTAGTTTTAGCAAGACCCATTTTACGAGTACGACCAAAGTTTTTTATCAAACTGGAAAAAACGATTTCCCTATCAAAAACGGACAATCAGATAGATTAGTCCATGGAGAAATTAATAAATGGGGTGTTTTACAAAAAAATGGATTTAAAATAAAAAACAACCAACAATTAGATTTGGCGGTTTGGTATCAAACGGCGGATAGAAATTTGCCGCCTAATTTAGTACAAAAAACGAGTGTTGCCGAACAAGCAGATGAATCTCTAAGAACGACGATTAATTGGAAATACATCGGGAATCAGTCTATTCTACAAATGAGAAGTGGGCTATTTTATGAGCGGCTATTTTTTCAAGATGCCATCGCAGGAATTGATTCTCGTAGTCGAACTTGGACGAGTCGGAGTGAAGCAGAATGGACAAAAACAATTAATAAACAACACGCTATTAATATAGGAGCGAATTATGCGTATCTAAAAGCCAATTCTACTGGTTATGATAGGGAATCGCCGACCCAAAATAGAGCGGCCATTTTTGCCATGTATCATTGGAAAAATACCGATGAAAAATGGACGACTCAATTGGCGATTCGCCAAGAATGGGTAGCTGGGAATGCTACGCCTTTTATTCCTTCTTTTGGCTTTTTAGGGCAACTAAATCAACAATTAGTTATCAATGGAACGATTGCTAAAAGTTATAGAGTGCCTACGTTTAATGACTTATTTTGGCGTTTGCAAGGCAATCAAAATCTACTGCCAGAAAATGGTTGGAATCAAGAATTAGGCTTGACTTATGCTTTTGGGCAACAGTGGAACTTTGCGACGACTGCCTATAATCGAACTGTAGATAATTGGATACTTTGGCAACCAGAAAGTGGGATTTGGCGACCAAGTAATTTATTAAAAGTATGGAGTAGAGGTCTAGAGAATACCTTGAAATGGCAAACGGAAATCAACGAATTACAGCTCCAGTTTTCCATACAATATGACTTCACCCTTTCCCAAAATCAAGCAGGAAATGCTGCGTCCGTTGGTAAACAATTAATCTATGTGCCGAAGCACAAATTGAATGCTAATGTAAAAGCGAGTTATAAAGATTGGACGCTTGTAATTTACCACCAATACACAGGGAAAGTATATACGTTGGTTGATAATTCAGACTTTCTACCTGCTTATCATTTAGACCATCTACATATCTACCGAGCTTTTAAAACTAAAAAAATAACAGGCAATGCCTTTGTGAAAATGAATAATATTTTGGGCATCAACTATCAGGTGATTGCACAATTTCCCTTACCTCAACAAAATTTTGAAATTGGTTGGAGAACGATTTTTAGCAAATGATTAGCAGTTTTTATTCCTATTAATTGTTAAAGTTGGTAAAAAGACTTGACCTTAGACTATACTCCAACGCTTATCTTGCTGGAAAAATAGAATGATGAAAAATTTAAAGATTATTATTGCAGGATTAGGTTGGGTCTTCTTATTGCTATTTTTAGGTTCAGGATATATTATGAATAAATTTAAAAGTGGGGAAAAAGCATCTGTTTTTGAAGGGGCACTTAGTTGTAGTTTGACCTCCGCAGAACTACAAGATAGAATTGCCTTGTTACGAACCGAAATTTTCCCTAATTTGACGAAGAAAGTAGAATTAGCCGAAGGCTTTATTTATTACTTTGAGGATGAGGGGGATTTAGCCCTAAAGATTTTAGAATTTATGGGCAAAGAAAAACAGTGTTGCCCCTTCTTTAAATTTGATTTTTCTATACTCCCTTTCAATAAAGGATTGGCTTTACAAATTTCTGGTTCAGAAGGCGTAAAGGAATTCTTATCTTCCAAAGAATTAGCCATGGATTAGGCGAGTATAAAACAAAGGATTATGCAAATAGGAGCAATAGCAAAACAATCAGGATTTAGTAAAGATACCTTGCGGTATTATGAAAAAATTGGCTTGATTCAGTTAACTAAAAAGCAAAGAGGGGCTAATAATTATCGTATTTATGACGATTGTATTTTACAAGAATTGAGTTTAATTAAAAAACTCAAAAAGGTAGGATTTACCTTAATGGAGATTAAGGATTTACGAAGAATGGATGCGCTGAATATGGTTTCTTGTAGTAAAATTGGTCCTATAGTCCAAAATAAATTGATGAAAATAGAGGCACAACTGAGGAAACTAGAAGAACAAAAGCAAGAACTATCGGATTTGATGCAAGCTTGCCAAGGAGATTGTTCGGCTACGCTGAAAGTAGTTGAATTAACATAAAAAACTATCAAGATAAAACAGTGCATAGTCTAAAAAAATACTTACAACAGTTTCCACATTTTACCAATGCTGCCTATGAATTAGCTTTACCCTATTTGAAAAAGCGAAACCTAGTCAAAGGCGAATTCTTGTTAGAAGAAGGTAAAGTTTGCCAGCAAATTGCCTTTATTGAACAAGGATTATTTAGGACTTTCTATTTGAGAGATGGGTTGGAAGTAACGACTTGTTTTTGCAAAGAAAATACGCTTACTTGTTCCTTCAAAAGTGTCATTACCAAACAACCTAGTGATTTATCTATTCAAGCCATAGAAGACTGTGAATTAACCATTTTTAAGTATGCCGATTTAATGACCCTATACGACAAACATCCTTTTTGGCAAGTAGTTGGTCGAATGGCAACAGAAAACGAATTCCTAATTATAGAAGATTACACGCGATTCATTAATGATTTATCTGCCCAAGAACGGTATCAACGTATTTTGAAAACAGATGCCAGCCTTTTATTGAGAGTACCACTCGTTTATTTAGCTTCTTATTTGCAAATCAAACCTGAAACATTAAGCCGTATTAGAAAAAAAATAGCCACTTCTTGACTTACATCAAGTGTACTCACCAAACTTTGCCTGCATATTGCACCTGTAATTAATTTTGAAAGGGTATAGGTATTTACCATTCAAAATTCAATCATTCACAGTCTTATTCAAAACTTAAAAAGATGGATGCAAATGTCATTAAAGAATCCGTAGTAGCAAGCTATGGAAAATTAGCCGCTGCGCAAAGTAGTATTTTTAATAAACTTTTTGCCTGTTGTAGTCCTGCTGGTTTAGCCAATGAAGTAGGACAAGAAATTGGTTATTCTAAGGTAGAACTAGACGCTGTTCCAGAAGGGGCAAATTTAGGAGTAGGTTGCGGAAACCCTTCTGCTTTAGCCAATATTCAAGTAGGAGAAACCGTGATAGATCTTGGTTCAGGTGCAGGATTTGATAGTTTTTTAGTTGCCCAACAAGTGGGCGAAACTGGGCAAGTAATTGGGGTCGATTTAAGCGAAGAGATGTTGGCGTTAGCTAAGAAAAATGCGAAGAAGGGTAATTATGCCAATGTACAATTTGTCAAAGGAGATATTGAAGATTTACCATTAGACAGTAATATTGCCCAGCATGTAATCTCGAATTGCGTGATTAATTTATCCCTAAATAAAGGAAGCGTCTTTAAAGAAGCTTATCGGGTCTTAAAAACAGGTGGGAGATTGGCTATTTCTGATGTGGTATTAGAAAGCGAATTACCAGATTTTGTTAAAAATTCTTTAGTGGGACATGTGGCTTGTGTGGCGGGTGCAGAAAAATTGGCCACTTATTTACAATACGTTAGCGCCGCAGGATTTAAGGAAATAAAAGTGGAATCTAAGAAAAAATTTCCTTTAGAACTAATGCTCGCTGACCCTATGATACAAAAAATTGCCGTGCAAATGGACTTCGATGTATCTAGCGAAGAAGCAAAAAATATAGCTGCCTCGGTTTCGAGCATAACCTTAAGTGCTATAAAATAGTTGGTTAAAATAATTCATTTGGGTGTGGCTACACTACTATACATTTTGATATACTGCTACTTAGACTTGTGAAGTTTTCAAAACTTAGTAAGTCTTTTTAGCTAAAAATCAACTACTTAGACTTCCCTAGTCTTGAAGGCCTATGGTACATACAAAAAAGGAAAAGTGCAAAAAAACAGACGGTGACGAAGCTACGCTCCTTATAAATACAGTGGGAATTTAAATTCCTACAGACGGGATCAGGGCTAAAGCCCTTAAAAAAATACTAAGGAGCGTAGCTTCGCCTCTGTCTGTAGCATTAAAATACCTCAAAAATCACTAAAGGAGCGTAGCTTCGTCACCTTATTATCATGCGCTCCTTTTTTGTATGTACCATAGGCCTTGAAGATTTTTTAAGTCATTTGGAAAATGTATAGTAGTCTAGAGGTTGGCTTGAATATTGGGTAAAAACCTCACCCACACATCCTATCATCTGCAAATATAGAGAAACATGAAAATCAATCATAAAAAAACATTTATCGGAAGTTTGATTGCTTTCTTTTTAGGGATAAGTTGTTGTTGGATGAGCGCTTTAATCATTTGGGTAGGAGGAGCGACTATTTTAACTTCTGCTGCTGCCTATATAGGTGAAATGCAATATGCTATCATCACTACAGGCGTATTCCTTGGTATTTTAAGCCTGACTTTATTTCTGAAAAATCGACGATTGGAAAAATGATAATTTTCTTCCTCTTTTATTAGAATTTTTCAGTGGTTAGGGGTTTAGAAATAAATAAGCTACGTAAAAAAGACAAGTTCAAATGCGTAGGTGATTATTTGCTCAAGCCCTTATTAAAAATACTCGTCCAATTTTCGGTTGCCTACCAAGTTTTATTGTAAGTAATTTGCATAAAATTAAAAACAATGAAATTTAAAAAATTACATCAACAAAAAACGCCATTATTAATTGGTAACGTCTGGGATGTCGCCAGTGCTAAAACAGCAGAACAACTTCATTTTCAAGCAATCGGTACTTCAAGTGCAGCCATTGCTAAAATGTTAGGATATCCAGATGGGGAAGCTATGAGTTTTGAAGAATTAATCTACATGGTAAAACGAATAGCCCTTAATACGGAGCTACCTTTATCAGTTGATTTAGAAGCAGGGTATAGTCGAGACCCGATTATCATCACTCAGTATATTAAGCAACTAGTGGATATAGGTGTGGTCGGCATCAATTTAGAAGATAGTATCATGGATAAAGGGCAACGCAAGCTTATAGATTCGGCAGTATTTGCTAAAACAATTGCACTTATAAAAAGGCAATTAATGGCCGAAGAAATAGCCTTGTTTTTAAACATCCGAATAGATACTTTTCTATTAGGTAGTTCAGCGGTTATACAAGAAACTAAAAAGCGTATTAATGCTTATGAAAAAGCAGGTGCTGATGGGATTTTCTTACCTTGCATTGAAAAAGAAGCGGATATTAAAATAATGGTTGAAAGTACACCATTACCAATTAATGTCATGGCGATGCCCAATTTGCCTAATTTTGAAAAATTAACTGAATTGGGCGTGCAACGCATTAGTATGGGCAATTTTTTATTTGAATCTATACAGGCGGATTTAAAACAAAAAATGCAAGCGATTCAACAGCAACAATCTTTTAACCCTATTTTTTAATATGCTAGTAACGGACGAAAAAAAGATTGATTTATATTATCAAGCTTTGCTTGATAGAAAACAACAATTCGTAGGTATTTTTTATGTGGGCGTCAAAACAACGGCTATTTTTTGCATTGCGACCTGTCGAGCAAGAAAACCGCTCCAGAAAAATGTGGTGTTTTACACGACCATTAAAGAGGCGTTAGATAATGGATTTAGACCTTGTAAAATATGTAAGCCAGCAGAAAATGCCAATGAAGCACCCGAACAAATCGAAAAAGTTATAAAGCTGGTCAAAGACAATCCCAAAGAAAAAATTACGGATGCGGATTTACGAGCAAAGGGAATGAGTCCTGAAATAATTCGAAGGTGGTTCAATCAAAATTACGGCATGACCTTCCATACTTTCCAGCGAATGTATCGAGTTAATACGGCTTTCCAGGAATTAAAAAAAGGTAAAAAAACAACGGAAATAGCTTATAATACAGGCTATGAATCCTTAAGTGGTTTTGGGTATACTTTTAAAAAATTAATGGGGCAATCACCTAAAAAAAGTAAAGGGCAATCCGTTTTGTTAATTAGCAGAGTCACGACGCCATTAGGGCCAATGTTTATTTGTAGTACGGAAAAAGGAATTTGTTTATTAGAATTTGTAGACCGAGAAATTTTAGAAAAAGAATTCAAAGACCTACAAAGATTATTGAAAACTCAAATCATTGCGGGAGAAAATAAATGGATTAAACAAGCAAAAAAAGAGCTAAAAGAATATTTCAACGGACAGCGGAAAGTATTTGACGTAACATTACATACACCGGGTACGGTTTTTCAAAATACCTATTGGACCGCCTTAAAAGAAGTCCCTTACGGCACAACCACTATTTACCAACAACTCGCTCAAAAAATCGGTAAGCCCAAAGCCGTTAGGGCAGTTGGTGCAGCTAATGGACAGAATAGGATATGCATCATTGTGCCTTGCCATCGAGTGATAGGGAAAAATGGAAAATTAAGAGGCTTTGGTGGTGGGCTAGAAAGGAAACAATGGTTATTAGACCATGAGGCGGAATTTAAAACCATAGAAGTTTAATTTTTTACTTGATTGATTATTTTAACCCTCAAAAAATACAATTTCCATTGCCTCTTTTTATCTTTGGGAAAACGAAAAAGATGAAAAATTATATTTATGCCTTACATTGCCTACTTTTATTCACGACTTCCTGTGTTGCGCAAAAGCCAAACCTAGCCCAAAGATTAGGTTATGCCAAAGACGCTAAATTATTAATCATTCATGCCGATGATTTGGGCGTATCTCATGCTGAGAATGCCGCCAGTATCGCCGCCTTTGAAAAAGGAATGGTCAATTCTGGTAGTATCATGGTGCCTTGTCCTTGGTTTCCAGAAATAGCCAATTATTCCAAGGCAAACCCATCGGCAGATTTAGGCTTGCATTTAACGTTAACCGCAGAGTGGGAAACCTATAAATGGGGACCCGTATCGCCCGATGTAGAAGTGGCTGGTTTAGTCAACGAGCAAGGTTTTCTGTATGATAATTGTGCAGATGTTGTTCGAAAAGCAAGTGTAGCAGAAGTGGAGAAAGAATTGCGAGCGCAGGTAGAACGAGCCATCGAATTCGGCGTAAATATCAGTCATTTGGATAGCCACATGGGCTGTTTATTTAATCCAAAATATTTTGAAACCTATTTGAAAATTGGCAGAGAATACGGCTTGCCTTTATTAATTCCTGCCTCCGGTTTACAACAATTTCCAGCAATGGCAGAAAAGATATTGCCAACGGATATTGTCATAGACAATATATTTATGCTCAATCCACCTGATGCTCAAAAAGGGGCGGCAGCCTATTACGCGCAGCAATTAAAAGATTTACCAGCAGGTGTCAGTGAAATGATTATCCATGTGGCTTATAATGATGCAGAAATGCAGGCAGTCACTAGGAATCATCCAGATTTTGGCGCAGCTTGGCGACAAGCAGATTTTGATTACTTTACAAGTGAAGCGTGCCACAAAATTTTAAAGGAAGCAGGCATCCAATTAATTACTTGGGGCGATTTGAAAGGGCTGATTAAAAATTAGTTGTAGTTTTAAATCATGGTGATTTTCAAATTCACCATGATTTAGCACTAATAGCAACAGCAATTTTGGAATCAGCCGTTCCATAATACAAAAACCACTTATCCTTAAAATGAACCAATCCTTCAACAAAACAAACCTCGTTTACTTCTCCAATTTTTTCATAAGCCTTATCAGGATGAATGAAATAGTTGTCCGTTCGGTCAATCAATTTATGGGGTGCGTCTTTATCAAACAAAGCTTGACCTGCGGCATAAGTAAATTTCGATAAATTGGGGTCATTAAAGTTAGCGGCATTACTACCATTGTAAATTAGCAAAATGCCTTCTTCTTTATATAAAGCATAAGGTCCAGGTTCAACTAGTCTACTGTCAAAATAACCCATTCGTGGATGTAAAACAGAAATCATTTGATTGTTTTCTTCATTTTCGCATACTTCCCAATGAATCAAATCTGCTGAGCTAGCTAAAAATAGATGGGTATCGCCAAAGTACATCCAATATTTTCCATTTATTTTTTTGGCAATCTGTTTACCGCCCTTTGATTCGACCACAATAGCGCCAGATTTTGACCATTTATCTTTATACTTATCCCCTTTAAAAACCAATCCATGTTTAGTCCAATCCGTTAAGTTTTTTGAAGAAGCAATACTTAATCTAGCGGTCTTGCCATCATACGCCGTATAGGTCATGATATACCTATTATCCACACTTTCCACAATCCTCGGGTCTTCTACGCCATCAAAATAACAGTTTGGACAATCTTCTTCTAGAAAGGCATTATTCGAGTCTTTCTTATAATTCCATTCATATACTTTCATCGAATCATTATCAGGATAAAAAACAGGTACGGGAGACTTTTCAAAATGGAGACCATCCGAACTAATGGCTAAGCCAATTCGGGAAGTACCACTTACATCTTGTGCTCTATAAAATAAATAGACTTTGTCGCCTTTCACTACAGCAGATGGATTTAATACATTTCTTTCCTCCCAATTTATTGGCCGTTTAGTTATTGGACAATCAAAGGTCAAATTTGGTGTGGGATTCAAAATAGGATTAAGACTATCTACTTTTTCAAAAGTATCAAATGCCCATGTTTGGGTGGTAGTGGCTGATTGATTAGGCGGTAATACAGTTTCTTGACATCCTAAAAGTAAAAACAGAATTCCGACAATTATTACCTTGTTCATTTATGATTTGTTTAGTCTTCCTACTTTATAATTTGGTGATTTTAGAGCATGTTTTTGCGTATAGTCGGGCAAGGTACACAATTTTATTGAGGGTATATTTTGTTAAGTTTGTTTCTCTTTTTTATAACTAAGCTAAATTTTTTAGTTGTTTCCTTTTTATCAAGCTGATTAAGTAACACAACTATGTGAGTTGTGCCACAGCTCGTTCAAAAACAGGTTTTTTAATTAAAGTATACGCTGATATATCATTTCAATTTATTTTTTTATGAGCTACCGAAATTGTTTTAAAAAGTTCTTCTATACTACAGTCGAGTAAAGCACTTGAAATGAGAATACTTTTTTTATGATTCCAATTATGCATAAATCTTAAAAACCTTTTTAACAGGTTACTCTTTTTAGTTTTAAAAACAGACGTATTGAAGAACACTTCAATATTATTTTTCTTCAATCTTTGTATTTTAGAAATATCTTTCCATTTGATTTCACCTAGTGATTCGTACTTCGAATTATCTACTAGAAATTCATCTGTAATACGAATAGCATATTTTCTTGTAGAAATTTTAATGAGGGAGTATAATAAAGTTGAAGAATATATAAATATTATTATTCCTATAATTTGAATTTTCTTTACTGTCGAAAAAATATTTCTAAGGTAAATTTCAGGGGTTAACAAAAAAGAAATTGATATTGCAACCATTGCAACAACAAAAATTATCGCTAAAAACATTTTACTTTTTCTAAATCTAATTTCGTTACTCATATGCTTTTGAATGCTGAGTCAATTTTATTTTATTTTATTTTTTAATTATTTCCATTTCTAGAAATAGAGTGGTTTTAAGTTTTATCCATTTGTAAACACCCTGTTTTTTACTTGGGGTACACGCCATATGGTCTATAGCTAGGTCATTTTCGACAGTATAAAATGATAAATTAAAAGCAGAATACTAATCTGGCACAACACTATCTCCAACTGAAAGTACTCCAACCCCATCCGTCAAATGCCCTTCCCAAACAGTATTGACCCCAAAATAAATTTTATTATCAAATCGTCTGAAAGTAGCCAAAGTTCGATTCGGTTCTTTAACAATTGCTGCGGTCTCTTGATTAATATTAGGGACATTACAACGGACACAGCGATGAGTAATTTTAAAAGACTGGTCACCAATTTTTGCGCTGGTCCATTCATCTTCTCCAAAAGGAGTGCCGCCAGTAAAAACTAGATTAGGGCGAAAACGATTCATCAAAACAGGGGCTTCCAACCGACTATTTAAATCGTCTAAAGCTGCTTGTCCTGCAATTAAAATAGGGGCGCCGTCTGCAAAGCTGACCAAGTCTTTAGCGGTATTATATTTTTCTTTCATTCGGCGTTCTGCCGTGTCAGGCATATACACCAATTGGCAATCTGTTTTTAATTGATGTTGAAACCATTGATTGATGGTAGTTGGCATTACTTGCGCTATGCTGGGAATGCCCCATACATCTACCGTTACTTCTTTGGTGAAATAGGTCGGCTGAGTTGGTAATGCTAAAACATTTTTAGGTTCGTCTTTATGCCAAACAATCAATCTATCTCCTTTTATGGCGGTTCTTAATAAAGCCATTTCCCGAATCGTTCTTTGGGTCATAAATACGCCCTTATCATCAATTAACATAAATCGACGGTCATTTTTGAGTCCTCTAATGTCTAATTGAGTGGTAGTCAATTGGATACCACCTAAAGATTTAATGGGATAAATGTGAATTTCACTGAGCTGCATATATAAGGATAAGTTTATTTTAAAAAATGAATGAAAGGCTATCTATTGTGCTAAAACCGTTTTCTAAAAGTAAAACCTAATAACAAAACAGCGCCTTCTCCAACAGGCACTCCTTCTGTTTTAATATTAATCTCTGCCCCAAAAGCAATAGAAGGGACAAAAGACCAGCCTTCTTTTTTCAAATTAATGACATAGCCTGCCTCCGCAGTTGGTTGGAAAACAGTAATATCTGTACGGCCTTTGACTTCCGTAACGGAGTCAGGGTCTTGTTTCCAATCAATTTTATTGAACCATAAATCTGTTCTAGCACCTAGAAAAAAACCTTGTCGGTCTGCTTTGAAGTAGCGACGATAGCCTACCGAAAAACCAAAACCGCCCCCTTTTTCATTGTCTTGCACGCCTAAATCTCGGTGATTGACAATATTATAACCAATTCGACCTAGCAAACCATCTTTATCACTTAATCCATAT
>JAULCF010688913.1:0-10031 GCA_032361265.1 Devaleraea mollis | reverse complement strand
ACGCAACTATTCTGTCAAATAAATGCATTATTTTGGTTGCGCACACACTTTTCAAATTGTTGCGTTTTAAAAAAAAAACTAAAAAAAAACGCAACATTTTCACCGTGCGCACACACTCTAGTAGAGTGTGTGCACTAGAGTAGTACCATATTTCAGCGAAGCTCTATTTTATTAATTTTAAAAAAAAACTCGTTTGCCCAACGTCACCTTTTGCTCATACTGTAGTCTTTGTACTACTGTACCGTCCAAGCCGCTTCACCACTGACAATCTGTTCACATATTGCTCGTACTGTACTCTTTGTACTGTATGGTACATTATTATAAAAGTATTACAATATTATCGTATCGTACAGTATGAGCAAAAGGTGAACGGATTGTCAGTGTTGGAGCTTGCCACGCCCCGCGCACGGGTCTGACCGTGGATTCGGTTAGGGTTACGAATCCACTTCGAAACCCCCCAAAAAGAGGCATACTTTTTTTTAATGCGGGATGATCCTACAGTACGCGTGACGCGTTTTTTTTTCCGCAGCGGCTCACGGAGCGTCCACTCTCCACAGTGCACTCGCAAGCGGTCAGGCTATAAATGCTGTGACTGTGCTCCACCTTGCGCGAGCGCGAAATGGCACTTTATCCCACCCTCTCATCGCCGTCCCCGCCTCAGCCCTAAGGTCGCTTTTGGCGCTGTCATGCGCGAGGCCATCGCCGATTTCGCCCTGTCGCCGTCAAATGATACAGTCGGTCGCAGCCCGTTGCCGTCGGCGGTCTCGGCCGATTTTGGGCCGTCGCTGTCGGAGGCCGCGGCCAATTTTGGAACGGTGAAAGCCCAAGCTCGGGCACCTCAGAATGCTTATTGGTTGCAAGCGCGCAATGGGAACGAGCGACGCGGTGTCGAAGAAGTTTTCTGTGGCAACATAGAAGGGAGCTGCGGAAGACACGTCACAGTTGAAGATCCCCCGTCGCCGTCGGAGGCTACGGCTGAATTTGGCCTGCCGCCGTCAAAGGCCTCGAGCGGCGCTGAAATCTCTTCGCATTCACGCCTCGAAATCTTCGGCGCCGTCGCACTCTTCTGGGCCATGTCTCTGACTATGGTCTTTACGAACAAGGCAGTCCTCGGCGACGCCTCCGTCCCCTCCGCGCCGATGTTCGTCTCCTGGTTCCAGTGCATCATTCCGACGGTCTTTTGCTACGTAGCGCCGAAGGTTGGCGTCCCGTCTGTCCCGGCCTGGGAGGTGAGGAAGGATCATGTAATCGAGGCGATACCACTCTCCATCGTCTTTACCGGCATGGTACTGCTCAACAATCTCTGCCTCCGCTTCGTGGAGCTCTCCTTCTACAGCGTCGCCCGCTCGCTGACTATCGTTTGCTCCTTCACCCTCGACTTCGTCCTTCTTGGTCAGAGGACGAGTCTGCCCGCGATTGGGTGCTGCGGTATCGTCGTCGCAGGCTTTCTCCTCGGTAACCAGCAGGAGCTCCGCTGGTCGCTCAGTGGCGTCCTCTTCGGACTCGGATCAAGCATCTTCGTCGCCCTCAACGCCATATTCGTCAAAAAGATGCTGCCCTTCGTCGACAACAATCCTTGGAAAGTTACTCTTTACAACCACCTCATTGCGTCTTTTCTGTTCCTACCGATTATTGTCCTCGGCGGCGAGATTCCTATTATTCTACACACACCCGCTCTCCGCTCACCGAAATTTTGGGCGCTGGTAGCCGGGGCTGGCCTTATGAGTGTCGGAATTTCCTTCGCCATCGCGAACCAGATCAAGTACACCTCCCCCCTCACACACAACGTCTCCGCTACCGCCAAGGCCGCCGCACAAACTATCATCGCCCTGGCTGTCTACCGAAATCCAATCACTTTTCTCGGCAGCCTCAGCGTCGCCATTATCCTCCTGGGATCCCTCGCCTACACACTAGTTAGACGATCTGAGATGTATCGATATGCGGCGGAGGAGCGCGACGACTCGCCAGAGAAGAAACCGCTTATTTCAAAGGCGTAGAGCTCGCCTTTTTTTGGCCGCTTTTCTCTGCCATATTCTTTTTTACTGTAGAGTTAATTTACAGCACGTCTGTGGCTGGGAGCTGCTGCAGCCAATATATTTCGCTATAGCGAAAGCTCGTCAGCCCTTTTTTCTGAAATCAATTCTGTACCACAACTAAAACGCCCGCTAGAAAACGAGAAGCCTCTTTCCTCGGTATTCTCGCGATTTTGGCGCCGACCTTTATCCGGCTCCCGTCTACTTATACTAATTCATGAATTGCCACTCGTTTCGACAAAACATTTGGTCGAATGTTTTGCTCGACCAAAAAGTTTGGATATGTGGATCACCCAAGAATCTGCCAAAAGCACCGTCGATCTCCCGCGACGGTGCTTTTCCGCGCGGACTGGCAGTGCACAGTGCAGTACCGTACATTACCTAAGATCCGGATCGATTTGAGACTTTACTGTACGCAGTTTTACTGCAAACAAAGTAGCCCGCGCAGCGGTAGCTCTGGGGGTTACGAGGAGTTCAACAGGTCTCGTGAGCGTGTGAGTGTTGAAATTTTCACGGTGACTATGGTCGCGCATCGCTGATCCGCTGATCGGTGATCGATGTACAGTATCATAATCGCATCAACGCGCGATCCCAAGGCTTACTATTTTTTTAGTCACGGACTGTATACAGCTGCACCCGTGTACGGTTGGTTGGTGGTGCCACCTTGCGATAGTTTGTCACGTCTTGTCAAGTCGTGGCAGATTATCGCCAAAGGTCTCTTTTTTACTAGACCATCACGGTTCGATATTTTGGATGAAAAGGAAAAATACCAGAAGTGTGATGAGAGTTACGGTACTTTGTTTTAATCCGAGGTATTTCTCGCTCTCGAGAGCGCTGATCAGTGACTGTGAGAGACAGACGGTTCTTCACATTATATGATGGCCTCTTTCTGGGTTGTTCCGGAAGGCTAAAAGCCAACTCAAGCGATGGCGCAAGGCTTGTTTCTCAAAAACATCGGATTTAATTCGACTTATAAATGTAACAGCTTAAGAGCGTCCCCAACGGTGCGGGCAAATAGCAAATAGCAAATAAAATGTACGTGACACGTGTTAGGCGTTAGCTAATCAAGCTTTTCAAAAAAGTATAAAACACTCTCTCCCCCATGGGGGCGGTGGGAGCCCCCAGGCCCGCTTATAAATGTCGGCTCAGTTAAGCTTTTTTAAAAGCTTTTAAGCTTTTAAAAAAAGCCTTGCGTCATCGGCGATGGCCCATCGCTTGATTTCGTTTTTAGCTTTGGGGCTTATCTGAGCCGAGATTTTAAGTCCTGGCTTTCTTTGACTGTTGATAAATACTCCTCCGATGTTTTAGTTAAATCGAAACGGTTCAGAATCCAAACGGTCAAAATGTAGTGGCTGGATCAGAGCATATGACACCAAGTAGAGCAACGTACCGACATGGAAGCTTTTTGTCATTGGCGTCCCTTGGAGGACTCTCGCCTCTATGGAATACTCGCCGTTAGCGAGCACCGAGAGGAGAGCAGCGTCAGGCAAGCAATCACTCGCGAAGCTGACAAGGAGCAGGGTTGTGGCAAGGTTAGTGGGGTGTGCGCTGCCGTCAGAGCTTATAGAACTTGACGTCTCTAGCGCTTCAGGCGCCTATCGGAGTATAACTACCGGTAGAAAGCTACAGATTCCACTGCAGGTTCCACTGACTTTCTGTTTTTCTTTCGAGGGCATGCCCAACGTCACCTTTCGCTTTACTGCGTATGATACACAGTCCAAGAAAGCGAAAGGTGACGTTGGCCATGCCCACGAAAGAAAACAGTCAAGTACAGGTCGGTGTTGCATACCGTACGAATGATAAACAAACGCGAGACAATTCAATGCGTGACTTGTTTTTCTCGCAGAGTCTCACGGAGCGTCCACTCCTCACGGTGCACTCCAAAGCGGACAGGCATAGTTGTTGACGACTCTGCTTCGCTGTGCGCGAGCGCGAAAATGACTCTTCCTCTCTCTTTCTCGTTGGTGTCCCCGCCTCAACCCCATCATAACTTTTGACGCCGTCATGCGCGAGGTCATCTCCAATTTCGGCCTGTCACCGTCGGAGTTTACGGCCGATTTTGAACAGGCGCAAGCCCAAGCTCGCCCTCAATGTGCTTATCGGCCGCAAACGCACGGTAGGAGCGAGCGGCGCGGTTTCGAAGCAGCTTCTAGCTGTCACATAGACGAGAAATGTGGAGGAGTCGAATCGGCTGACTATCGCCCGTCGCCTTCGGAGGCCACGGCCGATTTGAGCCAGTTGCCATCGGAGGCCATGGCGTGTGCGACGGACCGCACTATTTGCTCCATGAGAGATCCTGGCCGTGGTGACGGCGCCGCCCATCCTGCTACTACACTGCTCCTTTTTGCCCCCGCCAACGGTGCTGACCTGCTGCCGCCTCCACGCCTCCATATCATCGGCGCCGTCGCCCTTTTCTGGGTCGTTTCGCTGTCGATGGTATTTGCTACCAAGGCGCTCGTCGGTAGCGCCTCCGTCCCCTCCACGCCGATGTTCGTCTCTTGGTTCCAGTGCATCATCCCGTCGGTCTTTTGCTACATAGCGCCGAAGGCCGGCGTCTCGTCCGTACCCGCCTGGGAGGTGAGGAGGGACCTTCTGATTCAGGCGATACCGCTCTCTGTCGTCTTTACCGGCATGATTCTTCTCAAAAACCTCTGCCTCCGCTTCGTGGAGCTCTCCTTCTATAGCGTCGCGTTGTCGCTGACTGTCGTTTGCTCAATTCCTCTCAACTTCATTCTTCTCGGCGAGCGGACGAGTCTACGCGCGATCGCGTGCTGTGGCATCGTTGTTGCCGGCTTTTTTCTCGGTAGCCAACAAGAGCTTCGGTGGTCCCTTGTCGGAGGCCTCTTCGGCGTCGGATCGAGCATCTTCAGCGCCCTGCAGGCCATATTCGTCAAGAAGATGCTGCCCCTCGTCGACAACAACCCATGGAAACTTATTCGTTACAACCATCTCCTCGCCTCTTTTTTATTTCTACCGATTATAGCCGTTAGCGGCGAGGTTCCTATCATTCTTCACACACCCGCACTTCGCACACCGAAGTTCTGGGCGATGATAGTCGGTATTGGTCTCATGAGCGTCGGAATCGCCTTCGCCATCGCTAACCAGATCAAGTTCACCTCGCCCCTCACACACAGCGTCTCCGCTACCGCCAAGTCCGCCGCACAAACAATCATCGCCCTCGCTGTCTACCAGAATCCGATCACTTTGCTCGGCGGCCTCAGCGTTGCCATAATTCTCATAGGATCTCTCGCCTACACACTAGTAAGACAATCCGAGATGCATAGACATGCAGCGGAGGAGAGCAATTTCGCGTCCGAGAGACAACCGCTACTTATTAAGGCGTAAATATCGTGTTTTGTTGCCTGCACTTTCGGTTTGTATATTTAGTTTTTAGCAAGTCTGTGTGCGCGGTACTCTTAACCAGAACGACCTTTTAGCCAGCAAGGGGATAACTCTACAGAGTCGAGCTTTGGAGACCCAAATGATTTGATTGCTTGGCCAGCACTATTTATGATATTAATAGAGCTTCGCTAAGGTGCGTGGAACTCCGTACATTGCGGCCATGCTCATTGCATTGCTGTGAGCTGAAAAGATCTTCGCAGGCAAAATCAACCTCATCAGCACCTGTCAGCACAGCGCTTAAGACTCCGCCTCGCGCGTGAAATTAAAGTATTGGCCACCGGGTCGTTTTTGCGGCTGCAGCCGCCGCGAGAGAGCTCGTCATTTAAATGAACGATTTCGTAAGCGATAACTAGTACCTGATGCAAAATATTTTGCTGTTCTACATGAGCACTAAAGCTATTAGTTATGATTTTTAATAAGTGGCTAAGACTTTCCAGTGCCGTCTTGAGGCTTAGCTGTGTAAACGGTATTTGATCTATTAGTTAACTAGTTAGGATGAAGCATCCGGACTTTAGGACGGTTGCTAACTTGGACACGTTGTAGTATCCACTTTTCTTTAGATAATTTACCATGCCGCCTTGTGGCTTTCGTTTGTAATTGCTTTTGATATCGAGATACATTTGAGTTATTATAATACTAAAACTAAAATAAGCAAATTATTTGCTTTACTAGAACGGACAATTATTGTTCAAGTGCGTTCAGTTTCTCAGTTTTCTTTTTTTCATCTGTACTTGCGCCTTAAATTGAGTACAGTTTTCATACAATTTGGATATGGAGCAGCCCGAATAGACTTGCTCTAATTATGGTGGCTTATCTTTGTAGGCGATATTTAAGCTACTGCCAGTCACGCAATGGGTGTTTTAGTAAATCATGTTAGTTTGACTACCACGATAGAATATTGCGGCAAAGATACCAGATTTGGTACGTCGACGAACGCACAAATACCAAATCGGTCGGCCGCTTCGGGAAAATTGTTGCGGATGGGTGCCTTGCCCGCACTGAAAGCGTGTGAGGAGTGCTCCCCTTTTGACCCTCCCCTTTTAAGTAGTCCCTCTTGTAACTAACGACAAAGAAGCCTACGAAAGATGTTCAAAACTTCTTAAAAAATTGCATTAATGCTTTCTTCTTTTAAAAGAATCTTAAGCTTCTGCAATCGCATGCGATTGCAGATGCAACTACCGTAGTATGCGATGATGAGACTTTTTTGAAGACTTATAAGCCTGTATACAGCCCCTTCTTTTGGTAAAAAAATTATTAGCAAAAGAAGGGGCTAGAATTCCACAAAATTTCTTATCATCGCTTACCACGGTAGTGAACTGCAAACGCAAGCAAAATCTGAAAAAGTTATGTATATTACATACTTCTTCTACGGCTCCGTAATGAGGGGCACACAGATCGGTGACAAAAACGCTACAGACATGTACTTTATTTCCAATAATTGGAATTACTATTCCATTTCCAATTATTGGTAACGAATCCGTAACGAATCGGGACCAATCAGGGGTTGCTAATACAAGTCGAGTGCTTGCCCGAACGATGGTCGATGATGAATAAAGTCATCATCGACCATCGTTCGGGCAAGCACTCGAGACGCGTACCGTACACCAAGACGAACTCAAACACCGATCGGTGCACTCGAGTGTGCGCACTGAGCGTACGCTCGTGCTGACGTTTTGTCCATACACTGTATGATACAGGACAGTGTGAGAGAATTTACGTAATTACATAGTGAATTACACTGACAGTGACTTAGGAGCGCTTTTGGCCAGACTGCTGTAGAGAGATGATTTTTTACTTTTTTGATGCTGTACGTCTTTGTAAATCGAAATCATACTGTAGACCAGCGATGACTTACAGTAGCTTCACGAGTGAAATGCTGACAGCAAACTCAGTCGAAACTTATTCGGTGCCTTTTCCACTTGTGTGCACAGGGATCCCTGCACATCCAAGCCTGTGGGTTGAGGGCGATCAAAAAGATATCTTTTTACCAACGCCTCCTCCGTGTGATCCGCCCCTCCTTATCCAACGCGTTAACGAGAACCCTGTTCCACTGTTTTAGAAGAAGAGCACCAGCAATCATCATCAGCATGATCATTGCGATTCAGGCCATTTGCGCAGATCGGAACTTTGTTGTGGGGCTGTCCTTACCGTCACTTCGCACGAGAGCCACACCGAAAATTAATTACCGTCGTCCTATAATATGTTACGACGGCAGCTAATTAGAATGCCATCGATTCCAGAACTACTATAATAGTAGTTCTGGAATCGCTGGCATTAAATTTTCAATGTCTAAATAGAATGCCTGCCATTCCAGAACTAATAATACTAGTTCTGGAATCGATGGCATTCAATTTAGCTCAAAGATTGTTCGCAAAGATAATTCCCATTAATTCTGCACGTGCAGAAGTGCATACTATGCAATATTAAATTCTTCTAGCTTAAAGCTAAGCCTAAGTAAGGCTTAGATTTTAAGCTATAAGAATTTTTAAATACTGAAAAGTAATCAAAAATTCTTAAAATACTTACACGCCTAAAGTCCCTTAAGAATTGGAAACTACATAGAAAAGCAAGTATACCAAAATAAAGCAAGTCTTGATTCCTTGCCTACTTTAAAATTTGGTTCGCAAAGTATCTAGCAAACCAGATACGACAGCAATTACGACGAGCAAGAGTTTCATTCCTTCGGTATCCACACTGGACCTACGCGGCTGCCAAAGGAAGAAAGAAACCCTCATGACAAGACGTATTACGCTGCAGGTCAGCATAAACGCAATTATTGGCAAGCTTTAGCATATGCGATTCAAACTCACTGACTGGCAGTCGGCATATAACCGAGCTATAGTAGAATATGGTCCTAAATTCTATAACATGCATCTTCAAAATGCATAGGCATTCCTCGCATCACTCTTGGACGGTACACTTCCCTGCGACACAAGCGAGTCTCTGTCGTCCAGCCGTTCTCGCGAAACCGCATGGCTTCAGTAAATCAGGCGACAGATCGCTCCCAGTAGTACACGCTTCACCTTCGTTCCTAAACCTGATGCAGAAATACCCCCGCTGCTCCCGCAGCCCCTGCTCCCCGTCAGGCCTTTGCGCGTCTAAACATACGAGCCCATCTCCGCACCTGCCATTGACGCAGAACTCTCCCTCACCCGTGCGCTCCGCGCAGAAAGTCTCGTCAATCCGATCGAAAGCGTTGCGCCTTCCGGGCATGGGCAGACACGTGAGCCCCGCGGCACACGCTTTTAACTCGCGCCCGTCGCCAGGGACGATGTTTTGCGTGTCGGCGGTGACGTCGCACGCGTCACCGATGGAGCCCGCGTCCCAGCAGACGAAAGGCCCGGGACCGCCTCGAAATGGTCGGTACGGCTTCACACAGACGAGGTCCTCTCCGCAAGCTCGGCCTTCGCCGCTGGAGCCGCAGAGTTCGCCAAAAGAGGCGCCGCAGTCTTGAGCTTGGGCGGCGGCGGTGGAGACCATGACGGCGGCGATTAGGACGGGAAACATATTTGGGGGCGGGTTTGGAATGGAAAGGACTATCTTGGGGTGGGTGAAGGTCTGGGAGGATGCTGTCGCAGGTTGGAGAACAAGTAGTGCTTGCAAAGCACAGACTGATTGCAAAGCACTGACTGGTTGCAAAGCACTGGCCGGTTACTCTTTCCTACTTAGTACATCCCAATACTGCCAGACCAAGCACTCGAAAAGGAGGCTCAGTACGGGCCGGACGCTCAGCACGGGGCCCTTTTCCCAGATTGCAATCAATATTGTCAGAGTGATTTTTTTTGAAAACTGTTTTTTAAATATACTCTGCTGTCGAGGCTCTACGATTGTAGGAGCCTCGAGGCAGGGGCATCTAGGCTAAAGCTAAGCTAAGGCCGGCGGCAACTCAGCATCTTGGCGTTGGCAGAGATGAGTCCGACGTTGATACCTTGCAGTATCCGACGTCGGCAGGAGCCTTGAGATTGATTAAATCGGCTAGCCCTGATCTTGGAAAATTGCGAGACAATTTTCTTAGCTTCAGGGCCCAGAGCTCCAAACACGTCCATGCCGAAGGGGCGGAACTAGAAGTCGGGCTTCCAGGTGATGCCCTTGTCGGTCTCGAGGACGAAGGCGACTTGTCTCACGCGCTTTAGGAAGTCGCGGACCTTGGGCTCTTCAGCGTCGTGCGCGGCAGCGCCAGGCAGTTTGGAGCTGCGGATGAGCAGCGCAGACGAGTTTCCGCTGTCGGGGACTGCGCCATGCACTGTAAAATCAAAGGCTGCAGACGTAAAATTATAGTCCGTGCAGCCGGCGTCATTCGTGACGAATATGTCGCCCGGGCGGTCGTCTGCGTCTGGGAGGAGGCCAGTTTCCTCGATGCGGGAGGGGACGCCGCTCTGGACGACTGCTTACGCGTAGGCTAGTTGCGACGTGATTGTGTCGCGCGTTGCGGCCATATCCGCACTGGCAGTTGGCAAGAGTGATCCAAGGAATTAAAACGAATTATGTAATTGTTTAAATTCAAAGCACTCTACTTATTACAATGTGTGGCTTCCCGCAACTGAAATGCGATTTTTTGAGGCATAATTCAAAACGCTAAAAGTGATTGGACGTTGA
>JAULCF010688802.1:0-10039 GCA_032361265.1 Devaleraea mollis | reverse complement strand
AGGATAAATCTCACACCCATGTTATCGATGTACAGCCTCACCTTAGACACGTCCGATTTTTGCACTTCCACTCCCAGCCCTCGCCCCAGGACCAACGTCACCGCCTTCAACTCTCGTAGCGTAATCGACTCCTTCCGCCCCTCCACCGTCCATACCCCACTGTCCTTCCCGCCCGCCTCCGCGCCTGGCCCCTCATCCTTACCCACCGACCAACCTCTTCCCAATTCCGCTGCGTCAGTGTGCAGAGACAGCTCCGGCGTCTTCTCCACGAACACCCGCCCCTCCTCGCCGACGCGGGAATAGCATTTGAGGTCCTTCAAACCCCTCCCCGTCAACCGCGTCCTCTCGTATCCTCTCGCCGCCTGCATGCCCTCCCTTGCGAAGTCGGTCGCTGCGTCGTTCAGCGAGCGGGGCATACATAAAAGCCAACGGCATAGCCGGCAGCAGCGCCATCACTGTCCCCACGAAGGATCGCAACGACTTGCGTCCCACCCATCTGCTGCCCCTCGTCGCCTCAAATATGAGCATTATTCCATGCGCTCGGACCTGCTTCCGTTTTCCCTCCAATACTGTAAACCTCCCTCTTTCTGAGTCCTATTTTACCCAAGTGGTCGACCACCTTACTTTCCCGCCCCTAAACCCCTTCGCTCTCGTGCTTCCGCAAACCCAACGTGTCCAATAGCTCCAAAATCCTCTTTGATGCCACCTCGCAATATTTCCCCGTCGACCTCTGCCCCACCGTAGGCGCCACCAGAAATTGTCGATATAGCTACGTAACCTGCATCCCAATCCCCGAATCTTATCCACGAAGGGCTTCAGCAACGTGATAAACCAGAATGCTGACCTTGACCACCCAAATGGCAACGCTATGCACGGGTAGTACTTTCAGTCATCACGATGACTATGACAGTGGAAAATAAAGAAATCCTTGATGGAGAGATGCAAGTAGAAATGCCGGTAACCCGCTTTAATATCGAAAGATAAAAAGTTGTCCCCCGCCTCGATCCCCATCGCAAATTCAGCTGCGCTCTCAATCTTCACACCCACTCCTACCCACTGCTTAGACTGCCTCTTCGAATTCTTCACGAAACGCCCCTTCGGCTTTCCGTCACCGTCAACCCCCTCCCAATGCGTAAAATCCGACGATACCGTGTGCCCCTTCGCCAATGTTTTCTCCATCTTACTCTCCGACATCTCCTCTCACATCATTTTGTCTCCTGGCAGCCCGTTTCTCGCTGCTTTCCTACCAAACGCAAAGTCCTCCTCGCTCTGGGGAACCTCGCCTTGCTTTCCCGTCTACCCCTCTCGCATACCCGGTGCATCCCTTATCCCGAAGCGTAAACTGCTCAACTCCACCTCGCTCATTCCAAGCTGCTCATCCCACTCACACGCCCTGTCCCTCAATCGCGCCCACTCCGGGACCCCCCACCCCCGGTGCCCCTCGACACATCTAGTCGGACCCGGAGGCACCACCCGAGGTGCCTCCAACGTGACTTTTGTCGCCCTTCTTCTTGATCTTTCGCTCGGCCGCCTGGCGGGCGTGCGCCTTCCTCATCGCCAACTCTGTCTCCTTCTTCGACTCCTTCAACAAGTCCCCCAACAGCCCATGCGTCGGCGCCTTCATCTTGTCCAAAAACCTCCCCTGAGATAGTTCGCCTCCGAGACCCCCTTCTTCGTCCTCATCTCCAACATAGACACCCTCAGCGCCAATACGCCCTCAGAAATCGTCGCACACCAGCTTGCAATCGGCATTGCCTGCACCACCCTATTTTTATGTGCCTCCCTATTATCCTGCTCTTTAGACCCGAAGTCCACAGTCTCCTTTACTAGTATGTACATCGCCCCCCTCTTCATGGAAGCCCAGTACCCCGCCGCGTTCGCGAAGTTGAGCTCGTGGTAACTTGGCGGGTCCTTCTCCATGAAAACCCGCATCCTCTGAGTCTCCTCCATCTCAAACCACCCCGGCCGGCCCTCTGTCTGCTTCTCAAACGGATACTTCACCCCTTATACGTCCGCCCCCCGTTCCGAATAATACGATCAACCTGCTCCACCACCGCGTCCCAACTCTCCTCTACCTCGTCAAGTATGTCTCCGTCCACCTCCTCTCCCTTGTCGCAACGCGACTCTCAGTCAAAATATTCACCCAGCTCCTCCATAATCTCACCTATCTTCGCAGCACTGGTACTCACCGACATGTCGTCGCGAGGGTATAGCTCAGGCTATGTTTGATTGGCGCCAGCAGACCTGACTGTAAGTCAAGCGATTAACTTCGGCCAGTTTTGCTGGACGGAGCAAGGCGTGATTCGAGAGGGGACGGGATTCGCAAAGCCCAGCGCGGTCGCCCCTAAATCCAAAATATCGCCAACATGAAAGCGCAGCCGTTGAGTTCAAAAATATCTCGAAATCGTACTGGGCTGCTGCCAGATGGCTCGGGATCGTGTCACTTTTCAGTGTCATAAATGAAATCTACAACACTTGAAAACCGAGCTGTCAGTTTATAACTCGAAATATCGAGTTCCATCCGCACTGCCCGTTGCTGGTCCACCCAAGAAGGAGTACAAGTTAGTTATCTTTCTTGGACGCACAAATATCTATGAGTTCACCAGTACCCACCTGCATTAGGCAAAGGTGCCTAATTGGACGTTATTCTCGGAGCTAAATCGTTTCTCATTTTTCCCTCCGAGAAGGTAGTTTCTTTACCTTCTGTAGAGTGCATCATCCAATCTTTCTCCCAGCAAGGTTTGTTAAATAACGATAACCAATCGGTGCAGATTTCATAGTTCTGATAACAAGTTAAGACGCTGCGCGGGTATTCCTCGTGTGGAGACAACTTCCAGCGCCGCTGGCGCTTATTTATTTTCGCTTTGAGTGAAAGCGTAAATTTGATTACAACCCCCGAAACATTTCTAGCGTTAATGCTTCGTAGACCGATATTTTGAATTCCTTCCTCGGATGTGGAGAGCACTCTAGAAACAATGAATCAGAGATGCAGACATATTCGCATTTAGCAGTGCTCTCTGTGAAATTCTTAACAGAAGAGTAACGCCGGATTACTTTAATCATATTATGCGGCAGGACAATATACTATATTATAGTATATTATCCTGCCGCATTTAGTGTTATTCATAAAAAATAAACTATATGCAGCTGGAAAGTATACTATTATATAGTAAGCTGACGTTTTTATCATGACTTTCGCAGAGAGCATTGCCGAACGATTGCATACTCTACAGTGTAGCCTTTTCTCAAATTCAGGCTTTACCATAAGTTCGAATTAAATCACGCCTCAATCGTGAGTTCAACTTTACGTTTGCAAACAGAAACTTCTTCTCAACTCATTTCAAAGGCATAGAATAATTTTAAAAGTCTCTCGTCGTTAAGCAAAAGGCTTGGTTTTGTTAACGATCTTTGAACTTGTTTTAAATTTAAAAATTACGGGCCATGGCGTGCGCATCTTATTCCCAATCAAATGTCATTCACACAAGTAAGGCTTCATTCGTGCTCGACGCGAACCTCGTGCCTTATTTGTGTCAAATACATATGGTTGGGAACGATATGTGCAATAAGCAACTTGCCTAGTTTGGAGGACTTTTGGGTTACAAAGATATACACATATTGCTCAACCACAAGTATAGCTAATCCTTTTGTAACGTGGATACCAGGGGCGATCGATTGGAAACTGCTCATTCTACCTCTTTGGTAAAAGTACGTTGTTGACGTCGGCGCTGGTGTCAATGATGCACGTGAGGGCTGTGCTATCAATGCACAACTCTGATGCAGTGTGTTTTGCACGGCTTGTAGTAAGCCTCGGTCGCTTGTTTTGGAAACCATTCTCAATTGCTATGCCACTAGCGCTAGTGACAAAGGTTTTTAGCTTCTTCGCATGCGGTCGCACTTTGTTAGAGCTATCGTTCGGGTGCTTGCGTTCCCGGCTCACGATGTATGCTTGTATCGCGCTTGTGGCCGGGTGTTTGAGTGTTCCCACGTTAGCACTTGTGTTAGTGCATGTGGGTTGGTCGTCTAAGCTACGTCGTCGTTGCAAGGAGGGGTACTGTGAAGGGGCAGGGCGGGCCTCCTCCTTTTTATTCAGCATCTTGTAGGAATTCTTTCAGTTACGCTCCTGCTTACGCTGAACGTTATAGAGGTAGGTGTCCCACATGTTGATGTACGCGTCATGCGTCATGTTTGCGACATGTGCGCAGGGCTAGAAGAAGTGGTACTGGCCCTTGCACGTCTCCTGACTGATACAGTAGGGGTGATGGTCGTCATCATAGCCCATCATGCAATTCATCTCGTACTGAGATGTTTGATCGCCGAAAGTGGCGCGAAGTGTGTGCATCACGTCTTCGCGCGGCTTGTCCAAAATCTTGAAACGGATCTTTGGACGGACTCTTTCCGCCGGCTCGCCTTGTACACGTCGAATCTGACCGCTAGCTTGGCCGACTCTGCCTCCGCGTGACGGCTGCCCGTGGCTTTCGCCTTGACCGCCACCGCGACCTGTGTTGCGGCCGCGAAGTCCTCCTTGTCCTCGACCAGCGGCGCGTGATCCGTCGTCACCGCGACTGTTGCCGCGTCCGCGCTGCGCGGGGGGGGAATTCTGCCTTTCGCTCGAGTATGCCAGGCGGGTAGAGGCATGCCGCGTCCGCGGCCTCCTCGTCCGTCGCGTTGCTGATGCCATCCGGCTGGGCGTTCACGTCCGCGGCCTCGATGTGAGTGCCCGCCCGTGTGACTGCCTGTGAACTTGTTGGCCATCTGCTGATACGGGACCTGGTCCTCGTACACGTTGGTGTGGCCGCGGTTGTGAAGGTCTAGACAAGCTGCGCGGAGCTCCTTGTTGAGCGACGCGAAGTCATCGCGGACGGCGTGACCGGCTTCGCGAAGTTTCGTTAGACGCTAACGTAGCGTCTTGTGCGAGATGAGGCCACAAATTGTCTTTTTCAGTTCATAAATCACGCCTTCTTTCTTCGAGATTCCTTCGTAGTCAAGCAAGTCGCGAAAAACCTGGTAGATAGAAGTCAAAAACATGTTGGTGCTCGTAGTGGCGCCTTGTGCTGCTGCCAGCGTAGGTCTTCGTCCCACAGGAAGGTAGATGGGCGAGGGATCTCGCGCAGTTCCAGACGACGAGTGTACATGTCGTACCGCTCGTCATCCGTGACGTCGTCGTAGCTCGGCTTGCTAACATCCTCGCGGTAGTATTCGCCCGCGGCAAGGTGGACCTATAGTCACTCCGCGGGAATCGTCTCCTTGAATGAAGCCACTGGGAGCGCTTCTTAGCATCGACCTTTGGCTGCTCACGCGGACGTACGTTTTGTACGCCTGAATGGCGCGGACGGGGTCGCGACATTCGTCGAGAATGCGCGTCTTCGGCGGTGTCTCCCCTGTGCTTGGGAGCACGAGCTCCTGTAGCGTTACAACGAAAGTCTTTGGGCTTAGCGCGGTTGGCGTCACCTGGCATGCGTCCGGGAGGAGGTGCCTCCATTTCTCACTCGTTATCTCATCCATGCGCCACGCAATAAAGGTGCTACGTTCGGTGTTATCAGTCAAGGCCTTCGCAAACTCCTCCATGTTGGCGCTCTGCGACTACTTCTTCTGAAGTGGGTGCGACGTCCGTTGCATGGTAGCGGCCGCGAGCTGCTCGGCCTCGGGCTTCTCTGCTGCGGCTATCTAAGCTTGCAGTGCGGCATTCTAGGCGGCCAGCTTTTTCCTAAGCTGTACAGCCTTTCTGAGGTTGGGGGTGGGCTCAGGCTTCGTTACGGGCTTGAGAAGCAAGTCGTGGGCTTCCCGTGATAGTTTCTTATCACTGCCCCAAATGACACGGAGGAATGTATCGTCAAACAAGTTTTCGGACCATTCGAGCATTAATGCAGGCTTTGCCTTGTCGAACACGGCTGCTTTTGCCTCCTGGCGGTCCTTTTCGGCCCGGCGCTCGTACTCTGCATCCCCATCGGCTTCCTCATTGATCTCATCTCGTGCCTTCTATTTCAGGCGGCACCTGCAGTCGGCTTTTCGGGGCCGAAAGATTCATACTCTTTCTCAGCGTACAAATCGGCCACGATTCGTGCCCCTGTCTTTGCGGGCTTCGGCGCCGCTGTCTGTGTCTCGCTTGCGACGGCAGACAGGGCCGGTTTCAACTCGCGAGTGACGTTGGTTTAGGGGTTTAGGGGTTTTGGTACTGTCACCGTCGTTGCTGACGGTACCCACGTGTGTGGGATTTAGGGTCGGGGTGATCTTCTTTTTGGCCGCCTTCTTCTTCTCAACGGCTACGGCCTTCTTCTTTTCGGCCGCCTTGGCCTCGCGCTTCTCGCCGGCCTTCTTCAGCTCGGCCTCCCTGCGCTTCTGATCTTCTCGGCGCGCCTTGTCGGCCTTGTCCTTGTTCACGCGATCCTTGTCGCAGTTTTTCTTGTCGGTGGTCGCCTTACTAACCTTCTTGCCAGCGTGCTCCTTTCTGTGGCGGCCGCTCGTGGGCGGCTGGATGGTTCGGGATTCGTCGGCCTTGCGCCGCTTCGCTTTGCGCGCGCTCGCCGTAGTTGCGGTGGGCGGTCGGCTCTCGTCTGAGTTGCCGTTTCCGCCCCGTTTCTGGGAACTCTCTCCACATCCTGCCATCGTAGTGATGGCCGGGCGGTCTCTTTGAGGCGCGGTCGATATATCCCCTTTCGGGAATTCGAATTGATGAGCACCGCTCAGGGAGGCATAGGAAAGAGGGTGTCGTTAGCGGAGGGGATAACTCTTAACTACTGCAACGGGGGCAAGGGAGTTAGCACCCATGAAAGCGCACATGTAAGATGATGTGTGAGCGTTTGATCCTCTTGGGGACCGGGCGGTATATGAATACCGCCCGTGAGTTTTTTGGGTGTCGGCCGGTCAAACCCTAACGGCCTTTATAGGCTGTGTATGAGGCCGGTTTGTACTGGCCCATAAACTCACTGTGCTTCGCTGGAAGTGGCTGTTGCTGAGAGTCGTTTGGATCTCAGCAGAGTCGTTGCGACTCTAGCCAAACGTCACTCCTGTATGCGACAATCTTGCCATCTAGTATTAGATGGCAGTGATGTCACTGTACTCAAAGCACTTGACGTGCTATGACGTGATCGTGTACATCAGTATACCCATTGTTTATAAACACAGCATTGCACTTTCTATCTTGAGTAATACCCAAAACAAGTAAATCATAATACTTATTAAGCGCACTTAAGCGAAATGAAAAGCGCAATGCTGATTTTACCCGATTCCTTTAAATTTCTTTCGCGTTGAGCCCCGGGGCCTGGGCCCAGGCTCCGGGGCCTCTCGCTGCACCAGGAAGCAGCGAGACAGTTTTACTTCATGAATCTTTTAGGAAAAAAGCATGCATGCATTCGACTTGTCGAATTGATCAATTTGACCCGCTCCTATCCTAAGAAATTACTGTTGAAAACAATTATTTTCGACGTGTCGACCGCGGTGCATGTTGGAACGACGTATTATTCCAGATAAGAGTCGATCTAGAGTTCATATAGCGAACTCGGCATGCTGACTCTTGAACATGTCCAACTCCATATCATTGACATCGTTCCTCTCAAAGGATGAAGCTTCATATCCTCTGATATCGGAGTATACTATGGTATACCATAATAAAGATTACTCTTGTAAATCGAGTATTCCGCTTTTAGCCGTGGTTCGGTCACATAGATAGGATGCTTCAAATTTAAATAATGCCTTGTGGCAAAAATGCTCCCGACGTACTTTCCTCGAAGGAAGAACTAAGGCCAACGATGATCGAAAAAGTGAGGCAAGCAGTGCGATGCTGCCAATTAAAACGCGACGTACCTCGAGGTACCGCCAGGAACTTAGGTACCTAGATGCGCCACGTCTTAATTTCTCGAGGTATGTCAAGTCCTTAGTGCCAGAATTGGGCTGCTTAGCTTTTTTTCCTTCCGTCACTGGCTTTAGTTCTTCCTTCGAGACAAGCCACGCCCATCCGAGCGATGGAAAACGGCAGAGCGACCTGCTGAGCGGTGGGAAACGGCGGCGGTGATGTCATCATAAGTTCTACCGTTTACAAATTTCCTTTCCGCGCCTCTGCCTGCTTGCATTCTTACCCAGCTGGGCGATGGGAAACGGCAGCGCTGATGTTAGCATCAGCTCCGCCGTTTTCCATCGCACAGCTGGGTGTTAAGGCTAGCGGGCAGAAACGTGGAAAGGTAATTTGTTGCAGTGTTTCCGACTCACGCTACTACGGGGGCCGCGTGAGCCATCTGGGCGGCCACATTGGCTTCTACACGCGTAGAAGCCCATGTGGCAGCCCATCTTTCTCCGTAGTACCATGGGCTCATGAACGTCGACTAGTCGGAACGTGTACACGCTTCTACAGAGCCAAGTTTCCGATGACTATTCAGCCATGAGCATTGCTTATCAAAGGATCGATGGCAGCCTCGGCTTGTAGACTCTAAGCCTTAGACATAGTACTGTACGGCAGGGCAGAGCGAATTAAATGGGCGAGAAAGAGCAGAAACAAAATGAATACACTGTACTGTACTGTGGTCCCTCATACTGTAGTGTGCGATGGCGCTATCTGATTCGTCCTCAAAAACTCAAGCAGCGTTAATCTTGAAGCATCCTGATTGCTGATTCGCTCTAAGAAACTCAAGTAGAGTTCATTTTGAAACGTGTGGTAAACCAATTGGCCGTACCTTCAAGGTACGAGTGGTGTCCCGCCACACGTACGGGAGTGGAGGCGTGAGCGCGTTGTCGGTCGACGCCACCTGATTTGGGCCTCTGCAGAGGCCACGGAGGTTTCGTTATGGTGACTCAAATTTTGAATTCCGGGGCGAACACGAATAAAAACCTAAAACGCGATTATTTCGGTTTCATCTCTGATATTCGATTTTCATTCTTATTGTTCAGCGCCACATATACACATAACAAATACCTATCGTTGAGAGAGTTTGAAAAACCCTAAACCTATGAAAAAGAGCTTGTGATAGAACTCTGGTTTGTGAGAGTATCCACTGATGATGTTTTTTTTTGGAAGAAGTGCAGCGCCATAGACTCGATCCAATTTTTGTGTAATCATGACGACAACTGAAAATATAACGAGTGCAATAACACCCCTATTCCTAATAAAAAAAGAAATTGCGTTTTTGCAACTATAAGAGACTAGTCTTTGAATTACAGAAAGTAGTCGTGGGAGCAAAGCTTGTTCTCCCAGACTTTGAAGGTCTAAAAGTCAAGTGGCATAACCTTGTCACAATTTGCGTACGCCGAGTTTTTGGCTTGGTGCCTACAAACGTTTGCCTCCTTTCATTTTCAAAGAACTAAAAGGTGTATGGCCAAAAACAGGTTTTAGAAACTAAATGAGCTCATGCCCATCGCCCTTGGCCGATGGGTTTATTTTTGTTCCTGCCCTGAGATAGGCTTTTGAGGTTGCGACACTTTATTGCACTGACCGAAAAAACGAAATCAAAAAATGTGGGTTCTGTGAATTTCTAAACAAAAAAATCAAGACGCGATCATTATCTCGACAGTCTGTTCCTATAAAAACGGCGATTTTTTTTGTTAGTTGCTCTTTAGTTTACAGTACTACTAGCTAGCAGTAGTCGCAACTTTTAGGGTACTATGTAGTACGCTGCGTGTGCATAAAAGTCAACAATTGCGCTCGATATGTCGCTAGCTTTGTTCCGCTTTCGGTCATCAACACAGTCTCTACGAGACGTCGTTTGATTTCGCATCTTCCCGTTTGTCTTCCCGTTGTCTGAACAGCATTAAAATAAGTTGCTTTTATTAAGCTATCAGAAGCTATGAGCGGCTTCTATTTTGCAGATGTTAGTTAGATTAAATTGGCATCCGATACCCAGTGCACCCCATGCAGCCGGCATGCAGTATGCAGTGCACTGCGTGCAGCCGGCACACAGTCGCTCTAGTATGCATGCGCATACTTTTTTCCCCTTATGCATGCGCATACATACTGCATATCGGCGGCACATTGTTGCGCATACTGAACTGCATGCGCATGCATACAGCACTGTATGCCGGCTGCATGCAGTGTAATGCATACTGTATGCTGACT
>JAULCF010688691.1:0-10040 GCA_032361265.1 Devaleraea mollis | reverse complement strand
CCGTCGTGTCTTGGTCTCGACGATCACGTACACGTCTGGCGCTATGGCGTGTGCCTGGCCGTGGTTGCGCTCTGGTTTGTCATTATCCGAAACCTGGTCAACAGCCGAATGGGACGAGCACTGCGCACGGTGCGCGACAACGAATCCGCGGCGGCGACCTTTGGTATCGATGTGCGGTATGCGAAAGCCGGAGCACTGGCCATCTCGGCAGCAATGACCGGCACCGCCGGTGTGATGCAGGCCATCCTCAACCCGTATGTGAGCCATAGCGATTTCGACTCGTTCCTGTCCCTACGGCTCTACGCCGCTGCTGTCATCGGCGGGCTGGGCACGCTGGCTGGAGCTATCTACGGTGTGTTAGCGCTGATCCTGATTCCCACTGCCAATGGGGCTCTTGACCTGCTCGATAGTGACGCAATCGTGTTCGGAGCAGGACTCATCATCATGACGTTTATTGCGCCTGCAGGTATTGCTGGTCTTTTCGAAGATCGCCGCCGTGGGAAGTCTGACTCGTCCTAGCGGGTTTAGCAATGTGATGACTTCCCAGCAGCCGACTCACCTGCGCTTACTAACTGGCATCTCGTTGCTCGTACTCGTGCTGGCCATGCTGGCATCGGCCTGCACCTCGAGCGGGCCATCAACCGCGTCAAGTAGCGCAGCGCCCGCAGCCGCTGAGCAAGCCCCCGAGCCAACTCAAGCCCCTGAGCCCACTCAAGCCCCTGAGCCCACTCAAGCCCCTGAGCCAGCGTTTGTTGCCACGACAACCGACGAGCAGGTCGAAGCCGCTGTACAGACCTTCATCGATAGCTCAACCGTTTCGACGGCAACCGCGCTAGTCGAAACAATCGACGGCAATCGCGATGAACGCTGGGTTCCCTGGCTCCTCGATCTGTTGCGTATCAATGTCTCGTTGCAAGTGTCGAACGGCATCAGCGACACGCTCGCAGCCATCACGGGGGAACCTTCCACCGAGCGGATCCCGAACATGATCATGTTCGGCGCATGGTCACAGAACCGTGGGCTCGATGGCGGCGACGGGTACGTCGAGTTCAAGTCCACGCTCTACGAACAGATTGACCCAGAGTTCGGCCCGCTCATTCGTTCGATTCCTGATCCGGTCCAAGTTGCCGCCATCCAATGGGGTGGTGTGCCCCTGGGTGGCATCCCTGAGTTGAACGATCCCGAACGGGTCCCCGCCGCCGAAGCCGATTGGATGGTCGACGACGAGATCGTGCTCGGCGTGATCGCCAATGATCAGGCCGTTGCCTATCCGCTTCGCATTCTGGCTCGCCACGAACTCGCCAACGACACCATCGGCGGCGATGACCTTGCCTTGGTCTACTGCACCTTGTGTCGCAGCGCCTTAGTCTTTGAACGCAACGTGGCCGGCGAGCGCCTCGACTTCTTGACCAGCGGGTTACTTCTGAACAGCAACAAGGTCATGTACGACGTGCAGACCGGATCATTGTGGAGCCATCTCGGCGGAGTCGGGATCGGTGGCGATCTGCTCGGCACCGAGCTCGTGCTGCGGTCGGTGAACCACATGCGTTGGAGCGATTGGGTCGAAGAAAACCCCGACACCGAAGTACTGGCACTACCCAAGCCGATCTTCTTCGATGAGCCTGAACGCCCGCCGATCAGCTACGACTACACACCGGGCGAGGCGTATCGCTCGTACTACGACAACACCGACGTGTGGTTCCCCATTCTCGATGTGCCCGACACGTTCTTGATCAAGACCGAGGTTGTCGGTATCACCCGCAATGGCGACAGCGTGGCCTTCGACGTAGCTGCGTTCAACGCCATTGACCAGACCCAAACGATCGAAGTTGGCGGCGACCCGCTCACTGTCGAGCCCACGGGCGCAGGTGTGCGAGTCTTCGACGCAGCGGGTGAGCGAGTCATTTCTGAGCAGTCGTTCTGGTTCGCTTGGCACGCCAACAACCCCGACACCCGCACCCTCGACTTCTAACATCTGTGAGCGTCAGGCCGCGCATAGCGCGGAATAACGCTCACAGATGCGTTGTGGTTGGTGGGGTGAAATTAGTGTGTGGTCATGAGTGATCAGGAACGCTACGGCGTGGCCGTTATTGGGCTCGGCACGATTGGCCGGCGCTACATCGAAGTGTTCAACAATCACGACGGCTTTGACCTGGTTGGCGGCTTCGACGTGGGCGAGCAAGCCTGCACTGCTGCCATCGCCGACTTTGGCATGCACATTGCCGAGTCAGCCGAAGCGCTCATCACCGACTCCAGGGTCCATGTCGTTTACATCGCCACTCCCCCGCTGTACCACGAGGTCTACGTGGACCAAGTTCAGGCAGCGGGCAAGGCGATCTTCTGCGAGAAGCCGCTTGGCGTCGACAACGGCGACACTCGTTCCATGGTCGGCCGAGTCGAATCTGGCAGCGCGCCCGCTGCAGTCAATTTCGTATTCGGCGCAGCACCCAGTGCCGTCGAGATGGTCAAGCAGGTACAGAGTGGTGCATGTGGCACGGTGCTCGGTGCCGACCTGCGCGTGCACTTCTGTCGCTGGCCGCGCGATTGGCAAGCCGGAGCTGGCTGGCTGCGTGACCGCGACCAGGGTGGTTGGATCCGCGAAGTTGTCTCGCACTATGTCTTTCTGATTCACCGCCTGTTCGGCCAGGCCACCATCGAACAAGTCCACGTGGGCTTCCCCGACGATGGCACGTCCGAGCAGAGTCTTACCGCCGTACTTACCGCCAACGGCGTGACCGTGCGCCTGGTGGGTACCAGCGACGCTGCTGGCGCCGACGAGGTCCAGTTCACGGTGCGAGGCACCGAGCGATCATTCCGACTCACGAACTGGTATCAGCTCACGGGAGCTTCCAGCGACGGTCCATGGGAGTCGCTGCTCTCGGATGAAGCCGTCGCTCCCCCGGCGGCATATGCCGCTCAACTGAGCCAGGTCGCCGCACTCGCCCATGGCGACACCACCACGCTCGCCACGTTCGCCGAAGCCTTTGCGGTGCAAGAGCTCGTCGAGTCGCTTCTCGAACAAGGCGCCCGCTAATGGACGTGCGTTCCTTGATGCGACGGTCGGCCACGTTTCATGCCGACCATGTAGCAGTGATCGAAGGCGACACCCGCCTGACCTACCGCGAGGCCTGGACCCGTGGGTTGCGTATGGCCAATGCGCTGTTGGCCCTGGGCTTGGAACCTGGCGACCGAGTCGCTGTCCTCGAAGACAACACCTTCGAATCAGTCGACTTTTTCTGTGGCACAGCGGCCGCCAACCTGGTGCGCGTGCCGCTGTATCCGCGCAACAGCCGCGAAGCCCATCGACACATGCTCTCGCACACCGGCTGCCGGGCCGTAGTTGTGAGCCAGAGCCACGCCGAAGCGCTGGCCGGTATCGACGCCGAGGTCGACTCGCTCGAGCACATCATCGTGCGCGACGACAGCTACGAGCAGTGGCTCGCCAGCTATCCCGACACTGATCCCGATCCGGTCGTGAACCAAGACGACTACTTCATTATCCGTCACACCGGAGGAACCACCGGTCCGTCCAAGGGAGTGGCATACACCCACAAGACGTGGCTCGATGCAGGCCGAGACTGGTTCTTCGCGTTCCCGCCCGTGCAAAAGGGTGATGTCTGCCAGCATGCCGGGCCCATTTCGCACGGCTCGGGCTACTTCTTCACCCCCATATGGCTCTGTGGCGGTGTGAACCTGCTCGTGAAGACATTCGAACCGTCCGAAGTGGTGGCGACTATGGAACGTGAACAGGTGGCCTATGGCTTCCTGGTTCCAACGATGCTCAACTCGATAGCTCGAGAAGACACCGCCAGGCAGCGAGACTGGAGCAACCTCAAGGTGCTGCAGGTGGGCGGTTCTCCAATTGCCGACGACACAGCGCTTCTCGCTCGCGACGTCTTTGGCGATGTTCTCTTTCAGGGGTACGGCCAGACCGAAGCCGTGCCCATCACCATGATGGGACCGGCCGAATGGTTCAGCGACGTCGAAGGGTCGAACCCACTTCGATCAGCAGGCCGGCCACTTCCCTTTGGTGACCTGGCCATTCTGGATCCAGAGACGCAACAGGAGTTACCCATTGGTGCCGAAGGCGAGATCGCTATCCGCTGCGACGGCCAGATGCTGGGCTTCTGGGACAACAAAACCGCCACCGCCGAGCGCATGCACGACGGGTGGGTATTGTCTGGGGACATCGGCAAGCTCGATGCCAACGGCTACCTCTATGTACTCGACCGCAAGGACGACATGATCATCAGCGGCGGTTTCAACATCTGGCCGGCAGAACTCGAAAATGTATTGACCAGTCATCCCGACATCATCGAGGCGGCGGTGTTTGGTGTGCCGAGCGAACGAGGGGGTGAGAGCCCCTATGGCATTGTCACGATCGCCCATGGGGCAACGGTGACCGGCGATGAACTCGTGCAGCTGTGTGCCGACCAACTTGGCTCCTACAAGAAGCCAGTCGCTGTCGAGCTCACGACCGAGCCGCTACCGAAGTCACCAGTGGGAAAGCTGGCTCGCAAGCAGCTGCGCGAACCCCACTGGGTCGGGCACGACCGCCGGGTTGCTGGTAACTAGCCATGTTTAACCTCATTGTTGGCTGGGTCCTCATGGCCGCGTTCTACGTGGTGTACATGCGGGGCTATTCCACGCCTGATCCCGTTCGGGCAGCTCGTTTCACCTTCCGCAAGCAGGTCAGTGGCCGGTTCGGGCTGCTGCCCCCATCACGAGAACCGGTTGGGATGGCGCTGTGGGCCATCACGGCCCTTGGTTTCCTGGCCGCGATCGCGTTCTTCCTGGTCGGCGAACGCTTCATCGGCGCCTCGAACGGCACGATGGTTGTTGCCTTCGGGATCACGCTGTGGCGCGACGAGCGATGGATCAGGGAACAACCTGAGTATCAGGCCATGCTCGATGCGCTGAAAGCGTCACGAGACGAAACCGACGATGCCGAGGATGACTGAGCCTGTTGTTTAGGCCGGGGTATCGATCACGGCTTGCGGGGTCATCACGCCGTCGAGGTGCGTCGAGTCGTTGAACGACCGCAGGAACCATCGTTCCTCGGTCAACACGAGCCGATGGATCGAACAATTATCGGCTCCGACGAAACCCGTCATAGGCGCACCGGTTGTGTGAGCACACAGCGCAGCGATCACGCCGCCATGCACGAAACACACGATGTGCTCGCCACCATGGCGTTCGTGGATACCGGTTAGGGCGTCTGAGGTTCGGCCGATGAGTTGTGCGTTGGTCTCGGCGCCCGGGACTGCGCCCCATTCGTAGGTGCGACGGAACTCGAGTGCTGCCGGATGTTCGTCGGCCAGCATGTGGCGGAACAGGCCGCCTTCCCAGTCGCCAAGGAAGACTTCGCGCAGGTCGTGTTCTTCGGTCGGCGTGTGGCCGATGCGGCTCGCCAATGGCTCGGCCGTCTGGTGGGTGCGGATGAGCGAGGACACATAAAGGCCATCGATGGCTTCGTTCACAAGGCGATCTGCGACCTTCACGGCCTGCTCCTCGCCGAGTTCGGTCAGGTTCGGGTCACCGTGGCCGTGCTTGAGCGGAAACGGGTTTTCCAAGTCAGCCGGTTCGGTCTGTCCGTGGCGCACCAGCGTGATGCGAGTGGCGCCAGCGGGCGCGGAGAACGAGGTCTGAGGGTAGAGGGCCATGGGCACCCTTTCGGTAGCGGCTGAGCGAGCAGCGGCGGGTCAGTAGGAGCGGGTGAAGACCGGGCGGTCAGCTGTCGACTGCGAGGCGTCGTAGGCGTAGCCCATGCCGTCGAAGTCGGTGATGCCCTTGATGGTGGTGATCCGGTTCTTGATCAGATGTTGGCTCATGGAGCCGCGAGCCTTCTTGGCAAAGAAGCTCACGATCTTGTGCTTGCCGCCATCTTTGGAGTCCAGGAAGACCGGCGAGATGATGCGAGCACCGAGACCTTCCGGGTCCACGGCCCCGAAGTACTCGTTCGATGCAAGGTTGATCAGCACGTCGGCGCCAGGGCTGGCATCGATGTCGGCGGCAAGCGCCTTGGTGACGTCGTCGCGCCAGAACGAATACAGGTCGTTGCCGCGTTCGTTCTTGACCTTGCTGCCCATTTCCAGGCGGTACGGCATCATCATGTCGAGCGGGCGCAGGACACCGTAAAGACCAGACAATATGCGGAAGACCTTTTGGGCATGGGTGAAGTCGCGCTCGGTGAAGGTGTCCGCCTCGAGCCCTGTGTAGACGTCGCCGTTGAACGCCAGAACTGCTGGCCGAGCTGTTTCGTTGGTGAAGGGTGTCTGCCAGTCCTGGAACCGATCGAAGTTCAGCTCCGCCAACGTCGGCGAGATATGCATGAGCTCTTGGAGATCAGCGGGCGACTTTTTGGCCATCAACTCGACGAGCTGCGCAGACTGATCGAGCATCTGCGGCTCGGTCGACTTCTTCGTCGCCAATGGCGATTCATAGTCGAGAGATTTCGCGGGCGAGACAACGATCAGCACGCTTCCTAGTTTAGGTGGCCCGGGCAGTAGGTTGCCTAGCAGTACCTCGATGACTGCCACGAATGCCTCTGGCGTTGGCGGTCACCTACCCGCCAGGAGACCCCGTGCAGCACATTGATCCGTCCGTTTGGGTCCACGAATCTTCCTATGTCTACGGCAAGGTCTCGATCGGGGCGGGCTCATCGGTGTGGCCCCACGTCGTCATGCGTTCCGAGATGCACCACATCGAAATCGGTCGGATGACCAACATCCAGGACTTCGCCATGATCCATGTCGGTGCCACCACCCCGACCATCATCGGCGACTTTTGCTCGATCACCCACCACTGCACCATCCATGGCGCCACCATTGGCGACTCCTGCCTGATCGGTATCAATGCCACGATCATGGACGGCGCAGTCATCGGCGCCGGCTCAATCGTGGCCGGCGGGGCGTTTGTACCCGAGGGCAAGGAGTACCCGCCGAACTCGGTGATCATGGGTTCCCCCGGCAAGGTCAAGACCGAGCGAGACAACCAGCACGCCAATCGCATGAACGCGTGGCTCTACAACCGCAATGCACAGTTCTATGCTCAAGGTCGCCACGACGCGTGGAGCACCGACGATTTCGACGAATGGATGGCCGCCAAGGCTGCCGAAGTCGCAGCCGACGCCGACCTCTTCTAGGAGACCCCTGACATGCCCACACCACATATCTCCGCACCTGACGGCGCCTTCGCTCCGACCGTGTTAATGCCCGGCGACCCCAAACGGGCGGCCCGCATCGCCAACAACTTCCTGGACGACGCCGAACTCGTGACCGAGGTTCGTGGCATGACCGGCTTCACCGGCACCTGGCAAGGCACCCCGATCTCGGTCATGCCATCGGGTATGGGTATGCCCTCGGCGGCGATCTACATCACCGAACTCATCCGCGCATACGGCGTGACTCGACTCATCCGTGTAGGCACTGCCGGCGTGTACCAGCCCGACCTGCCACTACGCCAGATCATCGCCGCTGAATCCGCCGTGACCAACAGCAACCTGCCCGCCATGATCGGCGCCGCCAGCCCCATCGTTGGTTCCGCTTCGTTGCTCGCTGCCGCCGCCGCTACTGCCGAAGCCGAAGGTGTTTCTCTGGTGACCGGGCAAGTTTTCACCAGCGATGTCTTCTACGAACCCAACAACGATGCCCAAACCACCCATACCGCTAACGGTGTGCTGTGTGTCGAGATGGAATGTGCCGCCATGTATTCCATTGCGGCGATCGAAGGCATCGAGGCCTTGGCCATGTTCACCATGACCGATCACCTGGTCACGGGCGAGAACCTGAGCTCCGACGAACGCCAAATGGGCGTCGACGAAATGATTGAGCTCGCCCTGAACACGGCCGTACGCGCCGCGGGCTAGAGCTGTCGTAGATACCGGCCGGCTGTTGAGCGGGCTTGCAAAACAACAACCGGCCGGCAGGTACTACACGCCTGAGCGCCGTGAAATCATCCGTCGGATGACGAATCGGGGTCGACAGGTGTGGTCTCGGTGCCAGGAACCACGCTGATATCGATGATGCATGGGGTGTCGCCACTGCCGTCGCTGTTGGTGTCACACACGGTCAGGCCCTGAGCCATACAGGTGTCATCAACCTGATCACCGTCGGTATCGATAGCGGTATAACCGGGCCGAACATCGCCGTTGCCCGTGCATAGGTAGTCGTCGAGAAGCTCGCAGGTGGCATCGGCTATGCCATCGCGGTCGAGGTCACAGGCCAGTGGCACTCCCCGCGCTGCACCAGCAAGAAGCACCGCGTCGGCCGGCACCCCGGTGGTGAAGGCTGCCTCTGGTTGAGGAGCCGGTTCATCGGGCGAACCAGGATCTGGTGGCTGTTGCGCCGTGCCCGAAGCCGTCGCTGGGTCTTGATCTGTTGCCGTATCCGCGGTTGGTAGCGCCTCGGTCGTGGGCTGGGGCTCCGATGCTTCAGGGGTCGGAGTCGCCGGCACGCTGGTCGGTGGCACAGGAGTTGGTGTGTCCTGGGTCGAGGTGTCCGGGACCGGCGTTTCGGACGTCTGGGGGATTGGGGTGGCCGTAGGGGCAGCGGGCGGTGCGGGGGTCGGTGAGACCGGCGCCGCCGTGGTTGTTGGAACCGACGTTGGCGCTTCGATGGCCGCCTCCGGCGTTACTGCAGACGGCGCTACCGCTGACCCCACAGGGTCGCTGGCGTCGGGTGTGTCGGCATCTGTCGAGGCCGGGGTTTGGATCGGTGCCGTGGTGGCCAACGGTGTGGGCTCTACGACGGGCGTTGCGGCTTCGATGCTGCTTGCCACATCGCTCGACTCGTTCGAATCGCTGCCCGGAAGGCGTCCAAGGTTCACGGTGAGTGCAGCTAGGAGCACCAGGGCACCGGCGGCAGTCAGCGCGGATCGTTTGATCAGTCGGCGGCGGCGGCCCCGGTTCCAGGCGTCGTGGTAGGTCGGCAGCTCGCCCGGAGCGCTGTTGGCTCCACGGAGCGCATCGCGCACAGCATCCTCAAAGGGATCAGTCATGGAAGTCTCCAAGTTCTTCCCGAAGGCGGACAAGGGCACGGGCGTATCGGCTTTGCACTGTGCCCGGTGCGATACCGAGTGCCTCGGCGGTTTCGTTGATCGACCAGTCTTCGACCAGGCGAAGCACGATCACAGATCGTTGATCCGTCGACAGCGACCGCAACGCGATCAGCAGCCGGTCCTGCACCGCAAAGTCGGGGCCATCGAGTGGTGCCGGTGTGGGAAGCCGGTCGGTGATTACCTCGCGTTTGCGTTTGCGCCACCGACTCGTTGACCAGTTCATAGCGACCCGGTAACACCAGCCGACCGGATTGTCGTAGCCCTCGATCTTGTCCCAGCGCTCACAGGCGCGGGCCATGGCCTCCTGCGCAGCGTCTTGCGCCAGCTGGGGGTCGCCCAGCGCCGTGGTCAGGGTTCGGGCGAGCGCACCAACGTTTTGTTGGTAGAACGCGGCAAACGTGGCCTCGCGTGACGTCGTCACCGCGACAAACCCACTAATTGCAATATCGGACACAACACTTCCAAGCTCAAGCCTCGTGTAACACACGCCTGAGCTTGTGAAAATGGTCCCATCTGTGCGAAGAAATCTGACGCGTGCCCAGTTTGGGCTAACGCTTCGCCTCTTCGGCCATGCGCTTCTTCGTCGCGGCCCAGCTGCAGATCTCGCATTCGGAGAGATCATGGTTCCGGGCTGGGCAATAATCGCGCCCGAAGAAGATGATCTGTAAGTGCCGATCGTTCCAGGTGTCTTCCGGGAAGACGGCCTTCAGGTCTTTCTCGGTCTTCACCACGTTGGATCCGTCGGATAGACCCCACCGAGCCGCCAATCGCTGGATGTGGGTATCCACCGGGAACGCTGGAATCCCGAATGATTGTGACAACACAACACCGGCGGTCTTGTGTCCGACTCCGGCTAGTGATTCCATGAATTCCCATGTCGGCAGGATCTCGCCGCCGGCATCGAGAATCTGATGGGCCATGGTCGAGAGGTTCTTGGCCTTGGTTGGGGCGAGCCCTACCTGACGAATGAGTTCCAGGATGCG
>JAULCF010688580.1:0-10040 GCA_032361265.1 Devaleraea mollis | reverse complement strand
TCGAGAGCCAACCGGCGTGCCAAGTCCTGCCCACGAGAGCACGACAGATCGATCGCAAGCGAGCGCTTGTTGCGGTTGGCAGACGCGAAGTAGGCAGACTGGTCTGTCGGGCCATCCTCACCTGGGAGCCAAGGATTCATATATTGGAGCATCGAAATGGTGTCGATAAAGTCGTCTTTACCCTTGATCCCATCACGAGTTGCGAGACTGATTTGCTCAATCCCGATACCCAAAGTCTTTGAATTCTTTAGTTCTTCTGCAAAAAAGATCTTTCCGTTGGTGAACAATGGGACCACCATATTAAATCGAGCCAGCTTGTCAGTCACAGGACGAATTCCAAGCTTACCATCGTGTTTTGTGATGTTGAAATAAACCCCACGATAATCCATCTCTGTCATCAACCAGTCAACAAAGCCCTGCTGTTGACCGGATACTTCGACTCCGACGCCTTGAGGATTGTACTTGGCAATGAAATCGAACAGCTCTTTGATGCTCTTCGTCATTCGCTGTCGGGCACAGATTCCGTCGACATAGATCCACTCACCCTTTGAGTTGTAAGCCCACACAGAGATGACTGAGAAGTCAGCTGTCTGCTTGGAGCTGGTCGCAAAGTCGGTGGTGATATAGAAATTGAACTTGTGTTTGTTGGCTAGAATGTATGCACGCTCACGGTATTTGATCTCATCATCTTGAACCAGACGAGACTCATCAGACGTAATGCGCAGCATCAATTCCTGTCGGAAGTCTTTCAGTTTGCCTTCGGTCACCGCATCATCGTACATGTCCTTGACGTATTGATAATCGAACCGATCTTCCCATGCGCCTTTGAACTCCTCCTTTGAACAAGGGAATCGTTCACAGATTGGCCACACGTTGACTTGCCATGCACCAGACTCAATCGCCGAGTAAACGATATCTTCTTTGTTGAAGGGAGTCCCGTTGAGGATCATCTTGTGTCGGGTTGGATCGAGCGCATACTGAACACCTGAATAAATCGTGTCCTTGATCGCTTCCATCGCTGTCTTAGATTTGGAATCAGCATCTGAAACCAAGTCATCCATGACTGCAAGCACTGGACGCTTACCAAAAATCTTCGTACCCCGGATACCAGACTTCGCACCGAACATCTTAACGCCAAGCTTATGGCCGGCCCGGTTCTCAAATTCCAGATAGTTCTCTGTGAAGCGAGCTTTGGGGATCCAATACTGGAGGAACTCCGAGTTGTTGTAACGGAATTCGATTGAGTTGCGCGCAGACTTTACGCCGTTGTCCATCGAGTCAGACACATAAAGCATACCGGTGACATCACCGAAGTTGGGCAGGTTCCCAAACATCGCCAGATACAGAACCAGATACTCCATGAACAGAGTGGTCTTCGCTGTACCACGGGCACATAGGTTCGCTGTCTTCCGGTTCTTGGTTGCGAGCTTGTCCAGCATGGCTAAGTGCATGACCGGTGTTTTGTTTGCTTCGCCTTGGATGCCGTTCGCCAGCTTGATAAAGTTCATGAACTTCAACGAAAAAGCGGAGGGCACATACCCTCCGTTTGAGTTCAACATCATGAAGTCTACCTCATTGAGGTAGTCATCCACCGACTTCTTACGCTTGTATTCTTCTTCCATTAGTCTTCCTCATCCGGCGAAATATCGATCATCCTCATCGCCGCAATGTCGTTCGCAGATACGTTGGGGTTGTGTTGGATGGCATTCAATTGGCGTTCACTCATCTCCACCATCGCAGCTTCAATGGCAGCCATACCATCGTTCGCAGCAATCTCGATTGACAGCTCAGCTTTATGGACGTCAGGTTTCTTGAGGTGGGTCAGCAGGGAGTTCGCAGCATCTGAACGGACTTTGTCCGAAACATTGGTGTCCTGCATCAACTCGACCTGCACGTTGATCGCTTGCTGAACAACATCTTGGTTCATGAGCCAGATAGGAATCATAGCCCTCTCTGTGATCTTCGTGACCAGTTGCCCTTTGTTGTAGGCAGTTACGATCGATGCGATGGCATTCTGTTTCTTGCCTGCGTCGACCATTGGTTGGTAGCGTTCGGGAAAGGTCTCTTTGTAAGCACCAACATTGGACATACCCATCAGCTTCCGGCTGACATACATCACTGCCTTCACATAGTCGCCGATCCGATACCGGCCTTCCTGGAGCACCCCGGAGAATGAAACAAAGTTGTCACGCATGATCCGTGCTTCTTCCGGATCCTCTGAGAGAGCGTTCAACTCATCGACCATATCGCCAGTGATGTTGTTGCGAAAGTTTGTTGGGAGGGATTCCTGGACTTGTTTTAAAGTTAGCATTTGATTGATCCGATCATGTCTGTTACCCCTGTTACGACATAATATACAACAAAACAAGAAGGATAACGACATGCCTGTTTCCACTACTAATGTGACTGGGCCTATTGTTTTTGCTGATGGATCCAAACCGACAAACGGTAAAGTCATCTTTGAACTCAATACTTGGGACAAACAAGCAGCTGAAGGCTTGGTCTTAGCTGGGCCATTTGAAGCTGAGTTAGATGATAATGGTAACTTTGACATCGAACTCTTTTCTTCCTCAGAAGGCGACGTAGGAACAGTATACACAATCAAAGTGGTATACATTTCTTCTTACCGTGAGAAGAAGGAAGAGATTATAGGTTCAGTGGCTTTGACCGGCCGAGGTCCTTTCAAGATCTCAGAATTAAATATCGTCCCAGCTTACGTTGCAGAACCCACTGCAATCGACGCTTTAGCTTTAGCAGAAGCATACGCCCTGTCAGCTGAAACCTCAAAAGACCTCGCATTGGCTGCCCAAGTGGCATCTCTTCCTTGGTTGGCTTATGACCAATCGCGTCCAATTCTGTTGGTTGTATCTGGTCAATCACAGATTCCTGGAGTCAGCGTACCTGAAGGTGGGGCCCGACTGAAGGAAGATGGAGTATTCGTCTGGGAGCAGGATTTCGCCTCTGAAGATATTAAGGGCTGGAAAGAAGCTGGGCCTGATGATGCAGACTGGCCACTGCAAGCACCTAACCAAAACGGCGGTATCGGTTACACAATGGCACGTTTGCTGCGACGGATGACTGGCCGTAAGGTTTACGTTGTCATTGCTGGCGCCGGTGGACAACCTATTGCAGAATGGCTACCCGGTGGTGGTAACGTTCCAGGAGCGACAGGCACACAACGTGTTTCTCTTTGGGCTTCTTTCCGGGATGCTATCGCTTCACCTGAAATGGTGGCGGCCGGAATCGAACATTGTGATATGTTCATCTGGGGTCAAGGTGAAGCGGATAATGACGACAATCCTAACTCAGGTGCCGCGGAGTTTTTGACTCGTACAGAGACTTTCAAGAACAACGTTCGTAATCCTGAGCCTGCTTTCAACAATGTTCAGATTGCAACTGAGACAACTCCTTTCATTGCGATCGAGCTTATGCCAGGCGGTACTGAACCAGGAACCTCAATTCCTACAGATGACCGTAACCCGGAGATTCGTTCTCTCAACTACCGGGATGATGACTGGGTTGTCTCTGTGGATGTCAGCAACTTGCCAGGTGCAGATGAAGTTCACTTCACAGCTGAGTCTCTGGAAGTTATCGCGTTCCGAGCTCTTATGGCTTCAACTCAGCTGCCTCGCCGGCCGATCAGTCCACACAACGTCCCTGTAGAGTCAAACATCAACGTTACATTCTACGTGGTGGAACTGGGGGATTTTGTGCTGTCTCTTGTGGATCCCAATGTGGTCGTAAATGCTGAGTCATCTGTCGTTGTCACTCTGCCTATCGAAGCGGAACACGAGCACTATCCTGTTTCGATCACCCACAGTGAAAATGGCAGTTCAGCTACGGCGCCCAACATCAAAGTGCCTGAAGCGACGAAGACAACCACAGGGTTCACTTTGGTGAATTCAAGTGTTGGTACGGCCATGAACGGTATTGTGTGTGTCAGCGTTGGAGCGTATAAAAAGAAAGTGTAACCTGAGAAAAGAGGTGACAGTATCTTAGGAAGGGAGGTCTAACGGCCTCCCTTTTTATTTGCGAAGCTGACGCGCAATTTCTGCGTATTATTGTAATGATTTCAATAGCTTAGACGAATCCGTGGCGGATTCTGGATGCACGAACTGGGGTCGAACCAGTATTTCTTGAGTCAAAATCAAGCGTCCTGCCATTAGACGACCATGCAACAACTTTGGTGGAGAGGGGTGGAATCGAACCACCGACGTCCTGTTCTTCAAACAGGCGCTCTACCCCTGAGCTACCTCTCCATGTTTTGGTTGAAGATACTGGATTCGAACCAGTGACACACGCCTTATCGGGGCGATGCTCTACCGCTGAGCTAATCTTCATCAAAGTATATTGGTCGGGGTAGCAGGACTCGAACCTGCGACTCTCTGCTTCCAAAGCAGCCACTCTACCGACTGAGCTATACCCCGATTTGGCTCCCTGCCTTGGAATCGAACCAAGCTACAGCTGATTAACAGTCAGACCGCACACCTTGTGCGCTGCAGGAAACAATTGTCGTATGGGGATGAGGACTTCTCTCAGCAGTTCGGCTCAACCCCGTAAGGTGAGCGTGACCACTCACCCGATTAGATCGGTTGATTTGGTCGAATAAACTGATGAACGTTGTAAGTCATAGGATCCGTCTACCTCTGCTTTTTGGTTCTGTCAACAACGAAAGGGGCAACCAATGAAGAAAGAAACAATGAAGCAACTCGACGATCAACTCTCAGACCTCCGTGAGGAACTGGGCCACGAACGTCTTATCATCGCCGCATACCAAGAGAAGATCCATGAAACCATGGGGAAGATCTCAGCTGTACGCCGGCAGCAACTACACCTTGACCGGAAGTACCGAGATGATGTGTACTGATACTCATCTCGTGATCGCCCAGAACATGACATTCGCCCAAGATCGTTTGTCCCAAGCTGAGGAGAAAGGACTGATCCTACATCGAAAGGCTCGTCTGGAAGCCCTTACCCATCACGGCGTCCTGATCCGGGTCATGTCATTCGACGGAGAGTTCCGCGGGCATCGACCTCAGACCTATCAACTGATTCATATCGATGATCCACTCGACCATGTCGTCCACAAGATTCGGCAGGCTGGGAGCTATCTCGAAATGTGCAACTCAATGAAAGTTGAATTCATATGAAACGTATAATAATCCTGACCACATTGGTTCTTGCTGTCGCGTCTTGTGACCAGATAGACGTTGAGGATAACCAACTGAACGTCTACGAACTCAAGTCGCTATATGAGGATATGTTCTTCATGTGCATGGGTACATACACAGATGGCGGACAGTTCGGATCTGATCAAATGCCTTTCGATCAACGTGTCGCTTGTATGGACGCGGTGATGCCATGAATTTAAGAACAGGCGTTCTGCATTTTACGATAAAGCGGAATTCTATCCCATTTACGCTCCACCGTATGGAACGCCTGTCCTACTTTTGAACCAGAATGAGAACACCTATCCTCTTTCAGAAACTTGACAGCTCAACCTCAAAAATCGTAACACAGAGCCAGGCTGATTTAGGCCATGGGGACATGCTTGCTACAGATCTGTTTGAAACCAGACGACGCTAGAGCTGCCCACAAACCCCACTTCCTCGCTGACTTAATCCCACTCGGAAGGGAATCATCGACCATCACAATGGCTCGTTGACATCTCAGCATCTGGGATACCGAGAGCTCTGTCAACTTCGACAATCCAGGGAAGTAGGAAAGAGAGAGAATTTAAGGAAGATTTAAGCTCAACACATTTATGAAAGAATTTCTTCCTCGATCCTCACTTAGAGCCTGCCTCGAAGCTAAAGCTTCTCGTTGTCTCAGATTCGTCCTCCTCAGAAAATTCTTCCAGAAAGTGCCTCGCACAATCCGGAGGAAGAAAGATATCCAATGTTTAACTTCATCAAGAACTTCTTCAAAGCCGTAGATAGACGCTGCAAGATTTGCTGCGAACCCATCACCAACGACAACATAGTCTATCTCCCTGTAGACGGCAGCCCTGTTGTTGGTCCTTTGTGCTCTGATTGTGATCTGGAATTCTATACCCCAAAAAGTTGAAAATTTATATTTCAAATCATGATGTAAGTAGGGAGGGTTGCAGTGTTTTACACTCTCCCACCTACACTCTGAGATCAGACCCCCCGGTCTTTTACACTGGTGTCTCAACGTACCCCGGTCATTGTTCGATCGGTACACTCCCTGTGTTCTGGTGTCATGCTACACATTGAATACGCTTCGCTTATCGTGGACCATCATCAGGTGGTTATTGTAACCGTGATACACATAGGAGTTCACACATCATGTCAACCATCACACAAAAACTCGGTATTTTCAGTGCCATTCAACGCACCATTGCCACATCAATCAGCACAGCTGCAGACGTAGTCACAGCAGCACAAGAATCAGTAGGCATGGCAACAACCTACGTCCACCACAGAGCAGTAGCTCAACAGGTCATCGACAAAGACACAGTCGTACTGTCTACCACTCTAGCTCTGGAAGAGATCAACGAAGAACTCAAAGACAACCCAGAACGTCAAGAGCTTTTCCGCGAAACAGCTAAGTTGTTCAACTAAACAACTCACAATACTATCTATGGTAGCATCCATCTTGGGTGCTACTTCATGACTGTATTCCAACCCAAAGGAACATACCAATGACCATCACACAACAACAACTTCATGACTTCATCATGATCAACCCATTCAACGCAATCTTCATCGGAGCAGCTATCCTCATAGTAGCTCTCATCATCTGGGACATGATCTCAAAAGGATACTGGTAATATGACCAACTTCAAAACAATCGAACGCTTCATCAATGACATCAAACAGGCAGCAATCTTGTCTGCTGTCATCACATTCCTCTTCATCCTCATCGAGGTGCCAATCGTAATCTTCTACATCCTAACCAAGTGGATCGTGACATTCATGTTCACTCTCCTTGGCATGGCTCTCTACCACCTTGTGCTCATGCTCTGGGCACAACTCACATCATCATCTTCCAAGGAATCTGAAGCATGATCCTCTACAACCTCATCTCATCAATCCAACACAAACGTGGAGTGTCTCTACCACTCCCATCAACCAAAGGTCTGAACCAATGAACATCTTAACCATCATGCGTGCTGTAATCATAGCACTACCTCTCATCGCTGTAGGCACTCACTATGCCTCAGCAGAACCCTCTGCGCTCGTAGACTCAGGTGTCATCGACAATCTGGTCTTCACCGCTCCTGACCACAACTGTGGCTCAACCGAAACCATCGTGGAATCGTTGCTCAACAACGGCTTCTACAACGTCGACTACGCTCGACCTCATACAACCAACAACCAGCTTGCTGTGTTCCATAATGCGAACTTCAGTGAAGCTATCGTGGTCGTCTCTGACCTCGAACATTCCTGCATCGTAGCAGGATACTGAGCTTAGCAATCGCTTCGCTCTTCTTGGGAATAATCCCACATTGACCGTGAATCTATGAAAGGATCACACACTATGGCTATCCAAAACACTCGTACATCTGTCCTCGGCAACACACGTCGCACAGGTCCTCAATCCGAACGCGAAGTCTCTGAATTCGACGGCGGTTGGCTGAACATTGGTGTCAAAGCAACAATCGACGGTGAAGAACGCTTCATCCGTCTCCCACTCGGCGTTGCAGTCGCAGATCTGGCCAAGCGTAAGCGCAAGATCTACCAGACAACAATCGACAACAACCCATCTCGTGCTGCTGAAATGCAGATCGAGAACGACATGATCGATCAGATCTGTGCAGGCTTCCTGAGCCTCGGCGAAGGTGAGCACCTTGAAACCGAAATGCTCGGTGTCCAACTGTTCCGTCGGAACGAAGAAGTTGACACTGACAACATGGTTGCTGATGCACCAAAGTTCGACTTGTTCGCCAAGTCTGACGCATAATCAACGTCTATCCTTCCTCAAGGGCGTCATACTCATTGCGAGTGTGGCGCCCAAGGAAGTGCCACAGATAGACACCAACTTATTCAACTTAGTTGAACACATTTTCTCTTTCTTGTTTTCTTGTTTAAGTTGTTAGATTTTCAAACATTTTAGTTAATTTAACAAAGTTAAACACTTGAAACTAGAAGTTCAACTTTAGTCCTGTTTTGGCTGGACACACACTGGAGACCAACACCATGCCCTTTGACGTAGACATCGACAAGTTTTGTGACATCATCCCAGCCTTCGTAAATGACTGGAAGGCACGAAATCTGAACGTCTCAGACTTCGCTGTAGACCATGACATTTCGTTCGAACATGCTCTGACCATCATTCAGATGGGAGAAAAAATGCTCCGGGAGAAAAATTCCTAATTTATCAACCCCCAGAAAAAATGCTCTCTGGGTTGCTTCGCAACTCTTGCGTCTCTTAACCAATGAAGGAGAATTAGAATGCCCAAAGTCCACAACAAATACCACAATACAGCGCCAGCTGATGCAGTCTACTGCGGACGTGGATCACCATATGGAAACCCATTCCCGATAGGTCCAGGAGCCAGCCGTGATCAGGTGTGTGACCGGTTCAGAGATGAAATACTACCAACTCTGGATGTCTCAGCTTTGAAAGGCAAAGACCTCGTGTGCTTTTGCAAACCTGCTCGGTGTCATTGTGATGACATCTTTCAGAAAGCCAACAACATCAAAAAACGTTCCTCAATCTTCAGATAGGAGAAACCCACATGAAACTGTACCAATGGTTGAAGCGTCGCTCACCTGAAGAACTATCATACATGCATGATTTGTTGAAGTTTGGCTCGACCAACTCATCCTCCTACATGCGTGGCAAAATCGAAGACGAACTGAAGAAACGTGCCGACAACCTCACTGATATCATGGAGAAAATGTCATGAAAAATCCCACTCTCGAACTGCAGCAAGATCTCGAAACCATATATTCCAAGTACCAACTCATGCCAGTCCTGCGCACTGAGTTTGGAGCCGTCGTCGAAGACATTAAGGATGAAGACTGGAAAAAATTCCTCATTGAGATGTTGGTTCAAATTTACCTGCATCGCCAGGCTGACCCGGTGACAATGGTTGGTGTTCTCTCTCCCAAGTTTGGAACACCTCAAGAGGTGGCCGACAAGCTGCTGGTCGCCGCGGAGCAAGACTACATCGACTACAACCCTGATCGTCAACGCTTCAGTGTGATCTTCGACGTCACAGATGACATCGTGGCACTGCTGGATCGCTACCAATATCCATTACCGATGATCACTCATCCTGAACCAGTGAAGAAGAACCGTGACACCGGCTATTCAACGATCACAAACTCCGTTGTGCTTAACGGATCGGCATATTTCAATGACAAAGACATGTGCCTCGACCACCTCAACCGTGCAAACAGAGTCCCTTTGGCTCTCAACTTCGAGGTGATCAAGTCTCCTGAAGGCCAGTTCATCACTCCAAAGCGTAAAGCTGGAGAGGACTTCGAGGACTATCGTAAGCGCCTACGTCAGGCCAACATCTTCTTTGATACATCACTGAAGGTCATGGAGGAGCTCGACGCTCTGACAGAGCAACTGTGGCTGACTCACCGATTCGATCGGCGTGGACGATGCTACAGCTCTGGCTATCACATCAACACGCAAGGCACAGACTACAACAAAGCTGTCCTTGAACTCTCCAAGAAGGAACCAATCCTATGAAAAGTGAAACATCTGTTTTTATTATTGGATACCTAGTTGCGATGCTAACGTATTGCATTGTCATGGTAATTTCGATTGAAAAATGCCAGAGGGAAAACAACCTACTGTGCGTTGGTAAAGCTTGGCACACTGAAACCATCATTAAAAACGAGGAAGAGCTATGATCACGCAAGACGACATCGACGCATTCGCAGACGATAAGGAGGAGATCGTCCTCCAATATGAATCTCGCACCAATGCGTTCAAGGAATTTGTCCGGGCACTATCACCCGCAGAATTCCGCATCACCAACTTCATGGGCATCATGGAGAAAACCTTCAACGCCGGCTGGCTTGCTCGCAAGACTGTCGACTACATGGCTATCTATG
>JAULCF010688469.1:0-10040 GCA_032361265.1 Devaleraea mollis | reverse complement strand
ATCGATTTGTAACCGTTTCGTAAAACGGTACCAAATCGACGTCAGCCCCGATTGATTTTATCCGGGATTAGCGTTTTGTCCCCGCGGTGCATTGCAGAAAAACAAAGCTTTTTTTCGAAAAGCCCTTATGTTTTGAAAAAGTCCCTATTTTTAAGCCCTTCTTTCGAGGCTTATTTTTGGGGAAGATCGCATTTTGTCCTTATTTTCTCATAGTGTGCGGTTGCTCCTGCTCCTTTCTTATGTATGGGGAACGTCATTGACCCAAGTACGGTATCATCATGATAGAAGCCACTTTGCGCTACATACCTCAATTGTGTTCACTGCTTCAGCTGTGTGGCCGAGTGCTAACAGCAGCACCAACCCCCTTCTCCCTCTCTAGACCTCTCCTGTTTCTTGTGGTTGGCGGGTGTATCGCATGTATAGATGTGGGGTTTGTCAGCCGGCGGCGGCCTTAACCGTATAGACCGCTCCGCTGACAGCGCTCATTACATGCACATCCCCTTCACCGAAGATTTAAATCTAAAAAAGAAGGATCGTTTTCCCACTCCCTTCCAGAACAGCATGCATTCAACTTTCTCCTCGTTCTGCTAGCTCTAATCTCTCTCAAAAACATCGCAAGTGCCATGTCTCTTGAAAATAAGTCAAATTCTGCCTTTACTGCCATGCTCGCCCTCACAGGTGTAAAAGGCTTGGTGTTTAGCATTTACGAAGCATCGCCTCCCTTACCCCTTTGGGTAGTCTATCTCCGCACTGAACCACTTTCCGTTTCTTTTTGTGACTTACTAGAATGACCGGTCCTTGAAAGCCTTTTACCTTTGAGGGAAAAAGAATACGAAGGAACTCAGGTAGGGTTATGATGCTTTAGTGCACCATAAACATTCCCTAAGCCACTCGCATAGTTCTTCTCCCGACGCAAATATGATCCCAATCCTCCTAGCAAAATGAATATTAACTAATTAATCACCATGTTCAGACCGACATACAAAGCACAGAAATCCTCATAGAACTTTCACGTGAATATTAGGTGGCGGCGGCAAGTAGAATTTACAAGGCCTTTCCCTAGAAAAGCAGACGGATGTAACGCGTCGGGAAGACGCGATTTTTGCTTTGGTCCTCTACTAGAGTTCCCTTCTTACACTGTTCTCTAGGCCAAATAGGTATAGGAAACAGTATAGAAAGGGAAGGCCTCACCTAGAGAGATGCGCGTCAAATCGCGCGATTTCAGACGTAGTCCAAGAGAGCGGCGTAGGAACTGGATCGAGAGTAAAGCAAGACTCAGGTGCATGCGAGCGGCTGAAGATATGCAACAAAGGTTAGAAAGATGGGCGAGGGGCTTGGATGAGTGTGGCGGGTGGGAAGAAGATGACATTGTTCGATGCGGAAGGAATGTTGTGTAAAGGTAATAGAGGATAAAGAAATATTGGTGATGGTTGGATTGTGTGTGCGGGAAACATCGGAACTTGGGAAACGACGAGGGGCGGGAGAGAGTGGAGGTTGGGGCCGCGGCAACTTCAAAGCGTTCCGAGTGCTCTAAGGTACCGAGGCCTCACCCTTCACTCTCTCCGGTCTAAATTTGCCAATAGATGTTAACTGTTCGACGCCAATATCCGAGAATGCGGTCTCTGCAACCAAAACGTTACCCACCCCAGGGCTATTACCTTCCTCCCAAAAACGCCACCACGCAGTTACCCGATGACACTTGCTTTCAAAGCAAACAATAACGCTTAAAATTAGCGTCAACTCAGTCTAGAACTCAGTCCTCCCCAGTTGCCGTCCATGAAATTTCGCCAGCAGCAGCATACTAGTATTGGGTCTTACATAAAGAGCGCGGAACATCTCGACGAACTTTTAGACGTCCTCTGTAGTCGCTGCTCGTCGCAGTCTTACCCGTTTAGGCACGTGTGGCGCACGATAATACCGAGGAAGAAGACGCGAAGTACATAACCGCGGAGCTCGGAAGGGGCTAGAAGGCGGTGCTTCTCGAGCAATTGGGAGTACGCGCAACGTCCCGCGGTGGAAGGAAAGAGTAATACTGTAGGATCTTGCGGAAGGCGTAGGCTATGTGAAGATGTAAGCGAGGGTCGAATGATGGGCGCGACTCCGGACAAGCCTCGCCATAGCTTCGTAAAAATGCATGTCGTAGTCGCGGAAGAAGAACGAGTTTCTCCCAGTCGGAAAAAGGGGCAAAAAGCCACGCGACGACCTCGAAATAAAGACGCCGGACGCCTGCGCGGAGCTGCCCCCGCGAATGCGTTCGTAAACGACGTTGGAGTGTACAGGAAACGACGACGACAATGATATCTTGAATTGAAAGAAGCAAAGAGCAACTGTACACTATGACAAAATAAGGACAAAATGCGATCTTCCCAAAAAAAAGCCTCGAAAAAATAAGCTTAAAAAATAAGGACTTTTTCAAAAAATAAGGACTTTTTCAAAACATAAGGGCTTTTCGAAAAATAAGCTTTTTTTTCTGCAATGCGTTTTAGCCCTCAGGTGGTCTGCCACTATGAGAAGTAAATGCGGGGCGCTGTTCCGAGCTGTGGAGAGACTCAGTTGAGCCAGGGTCGACCATAATTCCAGCGAAGGATTTGGACCCGAACCGGCGTCCAATTTTGGACATGGAGTCTGACGTTGGGGTTTGTAATTTGTGAGTCCGGCCAAAAGCGCGTATAGTAGAGTGCGCATAAAAGGCCTATGCAAAAACGGTGCGATCATCAGTATCTGGCAGGATTCCGGCGATTCCTGACCGCCCGCCTGTCGATACCCATTCTATCATACTGTCAGAGCGTTGTTTCAGAGAGGAAGAAAGCACACGAATTTCTTGAGATTCTAATTCGACGATCTGGAGGCCACGTTCGGTTTTCACGGCGGCCATCAGTGCTTCCGTTCACGAAAAGGCTCCTGAGAGGAGTCCTTACTGTCGGAGGAAAGACCCAGAGAATAGAGATCTTGTTTCAGACCCTGTTCCTCAGAAACATTTCCATAGAAATATGATATGTCCTGATTGACAGTGAAGTGAGAATGAACATCGGTTTCGACATCAGACTTTCTAGAGCAGAACTGCACTCCATTGTCCGATTCATCTATGGACCGACTGAACTCTGGGTCGACGAAATCAGGGGAATTATGAGGTGGAGGAGTTTCTGAATTGGACACGTCCAGATTTTGCGAAGAGATAAGCAGAGACTTCCCGCCATGTGCGGCGATCTGGACGATCTGGCCGTTTGTCTATACGTTTTTGAAGATTTGATGTATACGTGCGACGATAATCATACTTGTCGGGATTTGGGCATTTGAAGAACCAGTGGTCAGTAAGTCCACAACCGGTACACTTTGATATCCGTCCGTACTTATCCTCAGGGTTTGTGTGGACGCGACGGTGGGTTGTGATGCGGTAGGACTTTCGTGGAGGGGAAGTAGGAAGCTCAGCATTTGTCGCAGATGTCGAAAAACTGCAGTAGGTGTAGAGAATGGGTTAGCAGGTAAATTTAAAAGAAAAAGTTGATTTCCACGAGAGCGTACCCACGTAGAGATGCAGGAGCGCGATATATTATAGATATTATCTGGATCCCGGCCCAAGAGTTCTAAGACTTAAAGCGGGTGCTGCCACCAAGGCTGACCGTCGAGAATCGTCAAAAGCTTGAGGTACAGAGTTGTTGGTGTGCGCATATCAGTAGGAAAAGTATATTGAAAATTGAGCAGATGAATGTAAAATGTAGACCAGCGCTCAAGCAACTTTTCTTCAACGGACTGGAAGCTAAGAGAATTCCATTCGGATATATGTGCTGCCGTTTCTTCCTCATGATAGCAACAGAGGTGAACGGCGGCGGCGATCATTTTAACGGCGCCATATATCGGGACATGAGAACGCAGACGTAAAAACATTGCCTTCTCACCGGCCTGTATGATAGAATGTCGGTGCTGATGAACCTGTGGACCGCATGTGTCCCAGAACCAGGCGCGCTGTTGCGCCAAAGTTGGCACGGCTTCGAAATAAGGGGAGTCGTCATCTAAAAGGCGCCCACAATCTTTCTTCCAGCCGTTAAATGGATACAAAGAGTCGTAAGTTGGACCTTGCCACTTGGTCCCGTTGTCACGCTACCAGCTGTACAATTTCTTTGCGGATACTACAGAAGTATAGCGAGAATAAAGAGGCTGTTGGTCGGTGAGATCGTGACGTAAAGCAGCCGTGTTGTCATCGCTATCGAAGCTTGGCTTCCGATAATTGCGATGAGGAGCCTTCTGGTGCGAGTGTTGTCTAAAGCGACGGCGGGCTTCCAAGATCTTCCTATTGTAGGAGATCGTGTCAGAGCTCGAGCTGGAGTCATCTGATGGCTCATTGTCAGCAGATTTCGTTTGATTATAGTCACGGATAGAGTTTCAAAGGTAGCGAGCCTTTTCGGTGTAAGCCGGGAAATTGTCTGTTGACAATTCCGAGTCGGGAGGCGAGCGGGTCATACGCCGAGCATAGTCACGAGACCGTTTCGCGCGGTGCTTCTGGCCCGATTTGCGACGAGGCTTGGACACATTGGTCGATTCCTCGTTGTGGTCTGGCGAACTCGTGATTGTTGGACCGTCATGGGCCAAAGCCGAGGAGCCGTTACGCACGGCACGTGAGATGCGTGTGAATCCACTCGCCGATATGTCGACCCAGGATGGAGGATTTTGAAGATCGAACGGTACCATAGTCTCGCGACAGAAGGTTGACATATCAGGCTTAGCGGTAAGTTTTCCATGACTGTCCTTAATAACGCGGCACCATACGGCGAGAGGCATGCCATCTTCGTCATGAGATCCATCGTCGCGCCGCATGAAGTTTTCATCTTTGGGAGTGGCGGCGTACCCAGTAAAGGCGAAGCTGTTTGCAGCAGCTATTGTCAAATTAAGGCCAGAATAGTGAAGGGAGTGGCCCCGGGGCGCCTTTACCATGAGTAGTATTAAAGTTTATGGTGCCTGTAAAAGTTCCAGCGCCATTGATTTTGATGCGACGCTGCTCATCGAGAGATGCTTTAATGAGGGTGGAAGCATGGGTAGAGGTGCGTGCAACATCCGGGAGCTTATGTTTGACGGCGATAGTATGCATTTAAGCAGCCGTAGCTTTTTCGATATCAGCCTTTTCGACAGCGAGGTCCTTGACGGCTTGGGTCTTAATACTAGCCTTTTAGTTGGCGACATTCTTGGCGGCTTCAGCGGTCAAGTTAGCCTTTTAATCCTCAAGATTCTTGATCGCTTGGTCTCACATGAGAGCCTTTTCATGCTGCAGATGATAAGCAGCTTCATATTTCATGGTCTGTATTTCCTTACGCAGCACATCAATTTCCGAGAGTTCCACTAATTGTTTTGGCTGCAAAACTGGTAAATGTTGTCCATGGAATAAGTTAGCGAAGGACTGTCCTGGATATGGCGGCGGAGGAGGAGGAGACATGCGTGGAGGCATGTTCAGAGGCTGAGTGTCAGCCTTTGAGTTATTAATAGACATATCAATAGCGCTGGCCTCCATGGAATCGCCGAGTGGCGGAACGCGTGCTGGAATTGTCTCCCACAGCATGGGCTCGATAGGCTCGGGGCATGATGATAGCCGGGTCCAAAACTTCGGCGTCGGCGATGGCCTGGCCATTATGATAATCGGAAGACAGTAGGATGTTCCGTCCGGCAGACAAGTTTGCAGGAGTGAGATTGGTTGTAACGGTCGGAGCTGACGCCTGCCGAGCGAGATATGGTGGGAGATCTCCTTCGATGTCGTGCAAAACTGCGTTTGATCGGATATTTCTGGAAGAGTTTTTTTTAAATAATCTTCAGACAGAGGCGCATCCTGGAGCGTAACGGCAGCTTGATGAGGAACCTTTTCTGGGAATCTGACCATATAACGTTTTTGACGATAATATCAACAGCGGCCTTGCAAAACGAGGACGCGACACCGTCCCAGACTCGCGCGACGATAAAATGAGAGTCCATAAAAGCACATATTATTGAGTTTGATGCATCTGTTTTTGAAAGTGTCCCATTTGTAGTTAGGGCGGCTTACCGGGTCCAAGTTTGCAGGAGAACATCTTTGGCCTCCTTGTCAGAAGGGGACCTGGCGCGAATGGCTGGGACCCAGATCTGACCGGATCCGAAAACATCAAGTTTAGCATGAGTTGAGACCCATGATTTAGCCGCCTTGGTAGCGGCCGAGGGCGCCATCTATCCGGCTAAGCTTGATCAACTGGGGGCTGCTATCTGATTAACAGCGTTGTCGATTTCGGCGGAGTCGGAGACAGCAGTAGTGGAAGTCGTAGGGGCGGGTGTACTGCGCGTGGACATACGCAAAGCGCCTTGCTTCCTGCCTCTAGCCATCTTTTGCAAACACTTCTTAGTTCTTGTATCACGGGTAATTGGGCCCAATTTTGTAAAGCAAGAAGTGAAAAACTTTAAAGTGAAAGAGACAACGTTTGAGCTGTAAGCAAAGATAGTGATAGAATATAGCAAGATATTAACGTAGTCAAGGTTGCCCCGAAGCAGCAGAGTCTTAATATCCTCTTGATAGCGCCGCGCGAGTTGCCAAAAAAGCAGCGAGCGCGCGCGTTCAATCGAAAAGCGGGGAGAACTACCGGTCAAGGCACGGGTATTCCTAGTGAGGATTTTGTCCAAGACGATAGATTTGCTGATGTATGAACGCGTGGTTTAATCCTAGGGGAGGCAGAAGGCGAGCCCCAATATAGTATTTGCTCTCCTCGCTAGTCTAGTAGAGAACTGCAATTATCATGATTAGTGTTAGCTATCGGCTGAGCGTAGTAAAGCGCTGAATTCGAGTTAGTGTGCCTTAGTCTAGTTGCTAAGAGCCAGTGATCAGGGTGATTATCTGGACGAGCGTATTAGCGATATTAGAAAGAAGAGGGAGCGTTACAAGCGATTGTATCTAGAAGAGCGACTGTGCGTAAAGTATTGTAGAGCAAAGCTTCACTCATACATCTTGATTATGACAACTTTAGCCTCCCATTACGGGCCCAAGCCTCCCACTCTCCCAGAACCGTTACGTGTATGTTGCAATGTTTCTTTCTAAAAAATGTGCAGCCAATCATCACTCCAAAGCCGCCGCTCAAAAAAAGCTACCAGTACCGTACAATGAGCGACTATAATTTAGAAATCTCTTTTTGAGACACTTCATCTTTTTTGACCATGGGCGTGTTTTCCTAAAAAGTGACCCATGTATAGTAGTAGTATAGTATACATCGAGAGTTTCAAAGTTTTACAGCAACTCGGCCTGCAGTACTGTATAACAGTACCACATCTGCAGCCTAGGCCGAGTCAGGTGTGGAGTTGCTGTAAAACTTTGCAACTCTCGATTTATACAAGAGTTTAGTCCATGTCGAGAGCTTCAAAGTTTTTGATTTCCAGTGATGGTTGCAAACCACTAGCTAGTGACCAGTGGTATACCATGATGAATTTGTACAAATTCATCGGGAGCAATAAGCCAGAGCCAGAGCTACGCTCTTTGCCTCGACAAGGCTATCATTATTTGTGCGGAGAGTCGTTTCGTGATAAAATCTCATATTATTCTCCCGTGAAGATCATAGCTCATTTCCACTACCCGTTTTGTTTGATTGAGCCTCTGTACAGATCGGGCAGACCAGTCCCCGTTGTCTGTCGGCCTTTGCAAGCTTTCGCTAGCGCATCGCGCTGGAATCTTTGCGCGTCGCCATCCACGGCGCAAACGCCTGAATGATAATATATCTAGGAGAGTAGAATTAACAACGCAAGATATGCCGTCGCCGTACGATATGAGTGGTGACTAATCTTGCAACCCAAAAAATTCTAAAAATATTTCGCTTTCTCTGAACAGATTGGGAACGAACGGTACAGTACAGTAACCACAAAGCTCAAAATCAAACAGCGGTCAGCAGCCAGGTTTTCTGATATTTTGCGGGAAAACGGGACATGGTTCCCATCATCCGTTTCCGTGTTTCATAAATTAATTAAAATAAAAATTAAAAAAAACTAATACAGTGCGCAAAAGATTCGCGCGAAAAAAGGACTCGCCGGAAATTTTAATTTAAAAGACTTTTAAGTCTTATTATTATTAAAATAATAATAAGTCTTGCTTTTTCTGAGAGTCATTTTGTCGTTAGTCTTAAGATAATAAAGCACTTAGTGCTTTATTATCACGATCCGCCTCCCCAATGCGAAGCTCAGCATGGGCTTTTACTTTTAATTACAGACGCTTTGAAGCGTTTTAAAAAGCGCCTATAAATGGGATAATCTGTGGTGAGCGATCTATCGAGGTTGGCGAGGCAGTCAAGCACGGATCCACAGGATTCATTCCGCTGCCATCCGTCATTTCCTTAAAAAAAGGGGATTTTTCATGGTGTGAGGATGATCGAGCTTAATGTGCACATTACACAGCAGACCGGATCTGTCAGATCTGTACTTGACTGCCACATGTGGCATTCAAGTGCGCATCTGGCAGATCCGATCTTCTGTTACCCGTCATTTGTTAACAGTACCGCAGTGTTTGTAAAAATGTCTGTAACTTGAATACGAAAACGTAGCCAGTAAAGATCACTAAGTCTCACCCGAGGGTATGTCGGACTTAGAGTTGCACAACCGAGGGGATCGTGCACAATATAAAGCACTTTGAAGGAGAACCACTTAAAGGTAATATGTTATAAACTGGTAGGTCTCTCTCTTTACAAGTTCGGTAAAAGGAGAAAGAGACTAGACTATATAGTAGGATTCGAAATCCTACGATTCAAATACGAATACGAAAAGGAGAGATATGCGGAATAACCGCGTACTTCCCGCTGATTACTCATTCTCTAAAGTAGCTGATGATTCAGAAGCATTGACGAGCTCATGTTCACATGCCTTTATCTAGGCTGATACAAGTTACGTTGATCATACATTGACATATGATAAAGCCCCGCTTCCACATACCCCCCCAAATGTTTTATCATCAGAAAAAACAATTAGCAACCTGTTGATCTGTCAACCCACTGATCCACTGTGTGACATATAGTTGCTTTTTGAATAAATTCGTTTAGAACCTCAAAACTTTCCAGCTTTTTCAAAGAGTCCGCTGGGTTAGCAGCTCCTCGAATAAAAGGGATATCCTGCAGCTCACCTCTCTTATAGCAGTCTTTCAGCGCTTCAACGTCAATCGCCAATCGCTTCTCTCTAGGCGTGGTTGCCTTTGTAAGCATGTCAAAAAGCGATAGGGAGTCCGTGAATATTTCTATGGGCATAGAGACTCCAAGCGTGGACTGTAAGTCATGCTTGAGCAAATAGGCTGAATCGAAAGCATCTGCTAGCGGCATTATTTCAGCTACAGTAATTCATCTCTTCACTCTTTTCGATTTGTGAGACGACCATGCTATGGGCTGGCATCTGATGTGCTTTTCTGCAAGAAAAATAATATAGCCTAGCTGGGAAGAAAGATCATCGTTCCCCGCAGAAGATGCGTCGCTGTATACTATCAAATTAAGAGAATCTTTGTCTAATTTAGGGAACCGTAGCGGGAGGTCGGCATCTTTTTTTAGTCTGCGAACAGCAGAGTTTTTTTCATTTAGCTTCATTTGTCCTTAAAAATATTTCTTCGGTCTATTGAGCAATTATGGCAGCAGTTGCAGGAAATATCGGGTCTTGTTGCAGTTAGCCACTGCAGCGTTTTCCTCAAAGACTGAAACTCCTTAAATACATATCCCTCTTTTAGCTCACGAAGCTGGTCTATGTATTTTTTGATGCCCATGAAACTCGCCATCTTTTATTTTGATTTCAACTCCTGCATACTTTAAATTATCCATCTGCCGCGCAAAGCATTCAAATTTGGTTTCACGGCGTGGCAAAAAGCGTCGATAATTTCGACGACGTCGAGCAATTAATTTCAAACAACTGACAGTTCGATTTAAAATCTGATTAGCTCAGTGCAAATCGAATCCGATTATTGATATCGAATACCATATCATTGTTGGCGTGCTAATGAGCAGAAAAGCGCATGGAAAAGTGGTAGCAACACATGTGTAGCACATGGAAAAGTGGTAGCAACACATGTGTTGCTACCACTT
>JAULCF010688358.1:0-10042 GCA_032361265.1 Devaleraea mollis | reverse complement strand
GCTGCTGATCAGTTTTCCAAGTACAGGGCAAGTAGATTTAATTAATCACCAGGGCTCTGCCGACGCAAGATCATTCAAGCGATCAACGTCGCACTCATCTCAGAAAACGTCAAGATGCTAGCGTGCCGTAGACCTTTACTTAGTCTAACCTCAGATGCCCCTGCCTCTGGGCTCTTAGTTGCAAAGAGACCTGAAGTAAGAGTATATTTAAAAACTAAATTTTCAAAAAAAAGAAGTTGTTCCTTGAATTAGTTCGAAATAAAGGGATCCACGGATAGTTATGTTGAGTGATGCGCTCAGAGTATCATCGGTTTGAGAAATAAACCTGTATTTTTAAAAAGAGCAGCAAAACGAAGCATAAAAGCTTCGTTTTGCTGCTCTGCCTATTGAAAACGTTGTCAGAGGTGGCCCTTGTGTTCATTTTTGACTCCCTTTTCTTTGAAATTGTGGTCTCATGGGGCTTTGATCTAGTCTGCGGTTCTTTGCCATTTCATATTGACCTTATAAGGCACGCCTTCGCCACCGCGGTGGTTTTATTCCCGTTATGTGTTGTCATTCTATTTTATTGGCGGCCGCCCAGGAAAAGGAACAGCTCCGTCGGGAAAACTAGATTCCCCGCCGGGAAGACTAAGTTTCGTCGAAGCCAGCGCAAAAAGTCTTTTTAAAGCGCTTTTAAAATAAGTTAAGTCCTTTTGATTTGCGCTTTAATGTTCTTGAAAAAGAAAGCTTAAGCTTTTTTTTTGAAGTCTTGTAGGATAGGAGTGTGAATTGGAATAAGGCGGTGGGATAGCAGCTGCTCTCTTAGGAGAGTTGAGGCGAGGAAGAGTATGGAGGGAAGAGGGACACAATCTCTGAGGCGAAGCGAGGCTCTGCTGGGAATGCTGAACATGCCCAGTGGATCTCCGTGGTTGGTAGCGATGGGTGTTTCTTGGATCGAAGCTTGCGTGTTTTTTCGAGTTTTTTATTCTTATTTCCCCGAAGACAGGTTTGTCTTTATTTTACGAATCGCTATATGTGACATTTTAGCTCGAGCTAGAATGTTTTAGGTCAACCAGCCCAACAAACCGCTAGCGGAGCGTATCGGGGTACATGGATAACCTAATAGCTATTAGAGGTTAGGTCTCGAGACCTCAAGTAACTAATTACCCAAAGGATCCTTTGGGTAATTAGTTACTCGATTTAGAGAAGGCCGGGAATTCATTCTTACCTTTAAGCCCTCGAAGCTAGGCTGGTGTAATCCGATGCTGGCAGCATACAGAGAGTATGCCCAAACGATTTAAATTACAAATTTCTCTCTCTCTTTTTTAAGCACTTTTCAAATGTACCAATCTTTTTTTGCTGGCTGGCTACGGTGAAAATTAGTTTCGGGTAGCTATGACGGGAACTGATCATATAAGACTTTTATACGGTGGTCTGGTAATAACCTGGCTTTCGAATACGGCTTGGTTTATACGAAGCTAAGTAAGAGCTAAGACATTTAAGCCTTCAGTTAATGATGATAATTATTTGCCTTAAACCTTCACGCAAATTTAAAGCTATAGCTGCGCTGGACCAGTGCATGCACAAAAGAAAGGACGAGTCTATGGCTAACCATCGATTGTCAGTCAATTTCTATGACCCGGGCTATTCGATAGTCCATAATATGGAACGGATATTATGCACCTATTATGCACTTTACTGTAGTGACGTGGTGTGGATCGACCGAGAATATTCCTCCTCCAACCCTCCAACCTGATTATTGTCGGGCCTGGAAACAAGCGAAGTAGTAGCTGTCGACCTGCTCCCAGTCTCGAGTGGTTAGCAATCACGGCCCTTCACTGTTCGCACCCAAAATTGTCTTGGGACTCTGGACTTGGGAGTGGATCAATTATTGATCATCAATAGCGAGTTTTTTTCTTCAATTACAGTTAACTGCTGTCTCTCCAAAAAACAGCGTTTGTTTTGAGAGTGAAAAACACTTGATCACGGCGCGGTGAGAACATAACAAAGCTTCGTAACGGGAAGGTAAATATCTGCCCGCTTTACGTCGATCACAATCGCTGGCTGGTTTGCGGCAGCAAACCAAACTAATCTGCGGACTGGAAATTTGGGAAAGTGCTTGACTTAGATCGATCATGATTTTTGTTTGCACTAGCTAGTGCAAGGAGTGCTCTATTCCATATTTTGATTGCACAAGTGCACTGCGACTGGCAGTGCAAAGAAGAATCATTTTATTGTGATATATCGCGCCGTGGCGGCCGATATTGAGCACATAAAAACATCGTCAGCCACATTCGACGGACCTAAATGGAGCCCATAAGCGAAAGCTTGGGCACCACCTAGAAAATTAGTATAAAATCACTCTCTCACGGAATGGGGAAGAAACTCTGGAGGGGGAGGGTGTGATCTGGAGATATCTCATTCATAGTAATATTATGACTGAGATATCTTCTGATCAAAGCCTATGTTATGACATTATAAATAGTATTATGGTTTTTGCCGCCCGTGCACTTTGCAAAGTCTGAGCTCGCTTCATTTCTATGACTGGGGGGAGGGCCAATCGTACTTACATGTTAACCTATAGTCCCAATCGCCAAGCATCAACTTTTCCATGCGCTTCTTTCATCACTACGGTACAATGTACCATAGGATAGCGGAAAGAATAATCGAAAGCAGTGCATGAAAAGATGATCAACACTACGGTCTACTGTAAGGCAACGTAAAGTGATGAAAAATGCGCACGGAAAAGATGATGCTGCGCGATTGGCGAGCAGGGCGAAGGATACACGGCGGGAGACGAGATGCGCGAAGCGAAGGCGAAGGGTGGGTTTATAAAGCCTTCTATACGGCTCTTCTTCTCCACAGCCAACCTCTTTTCCGTCTCCAAGTATAAAGCGCACCACCTCGCACACACCATCCAAAACACCACTCTCACCACCAAGCACAACACCAACTACAACACCAACCAAGCCACCAACCAACTCATCACCCTCCCCAAAATGTTCAAGCTCGCCATCATCCTCGCTGTTGTCACTCTTGCCGCAGGTGCCGCCCTCGAAACGACGGAGCGCAAATACGCGCACCACGCGCCCAAGTGCTACATCACCTACAAGAAGTGCTGCTCCTACAAGAAGGCCGTCTACGGCAAGTGCCACAAGAAGGTTTGCCACAAGGTCAAGAAGTGCAAGTACGTCTACCACGTCGCTGACCTCGACGCCGCCGCCGCTGGGCCCGCTCTCGACGCGAGTGTCAAGAAATACAACAGGCGCCAGAAGAAGCAGAAGTGCTGGTACGAGAACCAGTGCAAGAACAAGGCATACGACTGTATCAAGAGGTACGACGAGGGCTATCACTGCGAGCACGAGAAGAAGAAGCACGGCTCGTTCCACGACTGGTAGACTTCCTTGGCGTGTGGGTTTTTAGCGAGCTACTATACAGAGTAAAATGCTGGTCAACTCGTAGGTTTTCTCTTTCGGAGCCTTGCATTATTTTCTTCCCTGCTTTCAGGTTGCAATAAGTTCTCTTCTTTTGCACACTAGTTCATAGCTATAATTCGGGTCGTTTGGTTCGGATGTATAATCGCTCCGCACATTTTACTGACGGGACAGAAGGAGAGCTCTCCAAAAAGCCAGAAGCTCGCCCTCATATTTGGTTCAAAAAACTCGACATGCCTGAAATTTATTAGTTGGCCAAGGCAAAGAACGATAGACACATTGAAACTTTAGTCAAGGAAGCTCGCCAAGTACAAGCTATCGATCATCTTAGTCTGGCAACTGATATTGGTTTAGATTGAGGAAAGAAAACTGGGCGTGCTCCACGTCACAACTGGTAAGTTTGTTATGAAGTTCAGCTTAGTAGCATCAATTGAAAAAATAGTAAGGCTCGCAAGCGATCGGCTGAATTTGAGTATCAAGCATCAAGTAGCAATCTTTGGGGTCGTCCGGACGAAAGTCAACCAGCGGGCTACCCGACCACGGTTTACTGGCTCCCGCGCAAGCTGAACTTTGGGTTTTCTCGGCAGTTGCCGAGAAAACCCAAAGTTCTGGGTAATATATTCAACTAAAGCTTTAGTACCCTAGACTAGGGTGCGTTTTAAATAATGCGAAGCGAAGAAATATCAGCTTCAGCTAGAAGTGATATCGGAAGAGGCTGCGATGAGAAGCAAACTGCGTGTCGAAACCTGGATCGCAAACACTCTCGTAGAGTGGTGGCACGTCAGCTGGCACTACAGATGACGTTTCACTAGGTGGCGCTGGCGCGCAGCTGCTCATGAGATTATTGGCCACACTCAACGCGAGTGGCTGTAGTCAGCTATACCTGCCAGGTATCAGTGATAGCTAGAGATTCGTTTGAGAGAACAGCTTCAATCTGGAATTGCACAGGGTATAACTCAGCTGAGCACTTAGGGAGAGAGGGAGAGATCTATCTCTGAGCGACATCCTTCGACATTTTTCTCTCCGAGTGTTGCTCTTTCAGAGCAAAAGCGTTTCATTTCTACGAGTGGAACGAAAGCCTGGTGACTTATTGTACCGTACCCTTCAGACTAGTGGTCAAAAATTCAATTTTTAAAATTGATGGGAGCACTTGCTAGTGAACTGAAGTTGAATGTAGCAACACTATGGGGTAATGACGACTTGAGTGCAGTAAGTAACTATTACTAGTAGCTACCAGCCACACTGACCATACAGCAGAAATAGCAGCGAATATTGAAGACGAACGGACAACCACAGTGGACGCTACAACTCCACGATACCAGCAAAGTTTTTCTGGGCTCCAGAAACACAGAACACAGAGACCTTCAAACAAAGAGCCTAGGGCTTGCCGGGGACATAAAGTGCAATCGCAGGTATTGCCATCTCTCCTACTGCGACAGCGATGAGTGCGAGTTTGCAACCTTCGGAGTCTGGCGGCATCCAGCCGGCAGAGAGGCTCGTAACTTTGGCACCAAACTCGAGTGCACAGCATTGGTAAATCGGCCCGTCTCCAGACTCTAAAGTGCACTCAATGCGGCGTTCGCGACCAACATCTTCATCACGCCAAATCTTCAAAGTGCGCCCAGGCTCGGCCACGTCTGACACCAGTTCAACAGTCTTGTTATCTTCAACAATACTTAACCTCCAGCTGGCACTCGACTTTCTTTCCTTCATTTCTAAGCGCGTCGTAATCTCGTTGACCGCGCTTTGAAAATCGTAATCGTCGCTAACAGAGACCGAATCAACGATCTGGCATTCGTCCAGGCCAATCAAAGTACCTATCCATTCGTCATCAACGCTGTTGCTCACCCACAAGAGATACTTTTCATCGCAACTGACCGCCGCCCGGCGCGAAAACCACACGTTCAGGTCACCGGAGACCTCGAATAATGGGCTCGCGCCAACATTCATGCCCCAAATGCAACACTTTCCGCCCCAGTCAACACTCGCAATACGCCTGCTGTTCTCTAGAATGGTTAGCGACACAATTCTGTTCGAGTAGCGCAACAGAGTGAGGCGATACTTCCAGTTTGCAGCATCCCAGATAACAATTTCCCCTTCGCAATGACCAGACACAACAGCGCTTTCACCAGCGTCAGCAGCGATACAAGTAATCAAATCTGCGCCTTCACGGCTTAAGCTACGAATCAAGTTCCCGCCTCTGGCGCACCAGACGGATAACGTGCCATTAATGTGGCCTGCAACCACCAATCCGCGCTTCGGCATGACAGCAACCGATGAGATGTTCTCCAAAGGCAAGAGAGGGGCCTTGAAAACGGTATCACCAGGATCGGGATCTGGTTCGCTTTCGGACTGGTCAGAACTCTTTCGCTTTGAAGGATCAAAAGGCTCAAGAAAAAAAATGGAACCATCCTCGCAGCCCACAAGGGCCTTCCGCTTGCCGCCGATCATCGTGTAACAAACTGAAAACGGGGCAGAGCTTAAGTTAAGGCGTGAAATCAGCTTATTGCGGGTGGGTGAAACAGAATATTCAATAATAGAACCGCCGGTATCTTCCTGACTTGAACTGCCAAAAAGAAGCCTGTCGTCGCCCGTAACTCTAGGGGCAACATCTTCGTTGGTCCCGAAAAGGCAAAACGGTTGCAAGAAAGACATGCACACGAAGTTTTGTAGGGCGTCAAGTTCTATACGAGGCGGTGGTGAAGTTCTCGACTTGATATCCCACGTCACATAAAAACTGGGCTTCTTAAAGACTCCGACCACCGAAGCTTCATTTTTTGTCAGTGAAATATCAAACAAGGTCGGACAGTCGTCGTGGAACGATCCTACTCTCTCCATCTTGCCCTCACCTAAGCTACCGTCCCTCGCCCAAAATATGAACTCTCCAGAACTGGTGCCCGCCACAATCAAGTCGCCCCCACTTGTTATAACGATTCCAGCCACACGAGAAATGCGAGGCTGTACAAAACCTGGCGCGTAGCGATCGCCAACTGCACTGGCAACCTTCTTACTTAATTCGTACGCAGCAATGCCATTACCGTCGTTTCGAGTCCAAACAAATATGTCGCCATTATCACAACCTGCCGCCACAGAGCGTCCCTCAGAAGAACAAGCAACGCACATGACATCACTTGGACACTCCAAGACGACTGATTCTTTCTCTAGTTTAACGCCTTCCCTCGATCCAATCGATATCTCCCAAATTCGGACAGTCTGGTCTGCCGAGCCAGAGAGTATAATAAAAGAAAACGCACCCGCATTCCATTCCGCAGTGGCAAGGCATAGGATCCATGCTGTGTGACCATGCAGCTTCAAAACTGTCTCAAGAAAGCAACCCTCGTGAACGCGCACCACGCCATCTTCATGGCCAGAAATAACGTGGGAACCATCACCAAGCCCACACACCGCGTGCACTTCATCCACATCGCCTATTACAGTCTCCGCCTTCACGCGCGCGTCGCTGGCCAAAGTCCGCGATGAGCAGCCATGCAAAGCTTTTATCCAAGGACCACGCGCATCACGCTCAATGGTTGCCCCCAAATTGCCTGCAAGGCCACATTCTCCATATCCGCCGTTTTCTTCTTGCAAAAGACGACACCTTTGGTACAAAGCGCTGGCCAGCTCTCCGTCGGATTCAGAATTGACATGAAAATTCATGACCATCAAGTCGCGGCGTAAGCCTCCAATCACCTGCCGTTCACTGTCGGATAAGAGTGAAACAGGTTTGCGAGAAGAGCGCGACCACTAGCCGCCCATCGACCATGCAGCCACCGAAAGTTAGTCAGAAGACTGACCATGACATGTCTGACGCTATCAGCATCATATATGACTGCACCAGAGAGATGTCGGAACAGATTCTGAGACAAATAGCGAGATATCTGGAGACAGAGTGGCCAAGTCGGCTCGGGCGAAAAGCATAAGGAAGCCCAGCTATCACCGAAAGTTTCACACGCCGAAAGTAACAAACAGTGCCCATTGACTTCACCAAAAGAGGTGTTAGCCTCATGCTCGCCTTGTGAGGCTGGTAAACCTCTGAGACGCACTTCAACGCAATACTGGTACTGCAGATCGTGAAGAGCGAAAGTTTTCTCCTCATTAGCTCCTGCCTCACAATCTTCAACACGACCCAGCCCGATATCCTCAAAAGCTAAAGCACATTCATCAGCCTCCGCCGCAGAACTTAAATGCCACAGCTGCGATAAAACTGACAAAGGTAGCCTAGGCGAAGAGACAGCCAGAGCGTTCAGAGCTGCATAACGCGAGCTCATCGGTTTCCTGGCAAAATTAACGTAGTCAGCACGAAAAGAGCGACCGCCATCGACCGAGGAGAGTGGCCTCGAGGTCACGAATTGACTCATGCTCTTGTCCAAGTAGTCTTGGTTTTCGGACATTGCGGCAAAAAGACCTGGATGGCCCACAGATTCACTTACAAGTTTTCCCGTGATCTCATCCGCAAGTCCCAAGACACTCTTCTCAATTTTGGATAACAGCGATTCTGCTTCTTCGCTTCGCCGCACGCGTACTAACGCCGCGAAGCTGCTGATCGCGATGGGGAGACCGCAACTCAACTTTAAAGCCCTCCTCCGCGTCCGGACGTAGCTTTCGTTCGACACTTCCTCGGCTACAGACAGGTCAGCAGAAGACTGGAGCAGATAATCGTATAAATTCTCCGCAATCCTCCAGTCATTACTTTCTGTGTGCTCAAGGTTGAGACGGCCAAGGCTGACACGTCTAACGCCAGGTCCAGCCGACAATGCCTCCAAACGAGTGGTAATGATGACAGCGCTTCCAGAACAAGTTGCGATATCGGCGAACGCTGTGCCCCAGCTGGTGACGCTTGAACCAGGCGGAGGGTTCCATACATTATCGACGATGACGAGAATGCGGCGCTCGAAAAGAAATTCCTTCGCGAGTGCGACAGCTTCAACGATAGTTTCCGACGACCTAATTTTGTCGGCAGCCAGTCGGCCGCCGCAATTGCTCACTGATTTGGCCAGCCCGACCATAACACTTCGGTCAGTTGCGCCCTGGCCTACATCGATCCACAGAACGGCGCCATCCGAGAAACGGCTCCGAATCTCCTCATCAATACAAAGTAGCTTGCATGTACTAGTCTTCCCCACCCCACCCTCGCCGCTAACAGACGACAGGGCGATGCGGCAAAGCCCTGCATCTGAATTCGGCGACCCAGCATTTTCTACAGAGCTCGGGGTGTCTTCACCTGAGGCCTGAAGCACGGCTGCTTTGAGCTGCGCAAGACTTGTGGCAGCATTGGCCACTAGTCGCGCGGAAAACCGGTCAGCAGGCGGACAATAGGGCTTGAACGAATCCACTGCGACAGCTTGGTCTTCAAGCACCTCTACACGGTTCTCTATCACCGCACTCTTCTGCATAATTCCAACAACGTCCTTCGCCAGACAGGCGCTAAGAACTTGCCTCTTCACAATCGCCACCTCCCCAGCAATAACAGCAGCATCCTCGGCCCTCCAGACCCTTCGCGCCCAATTCCGCAAAACATACCTCTCAACCCGGACGGTAGCCTGCCAGGACTCTTCCAAAATATCAAACACCCTCCCAACACGCCCCTCGCCGTCCTCAAAGCCTGTCCCCATCATCTCAAACAGCCACACGCCCAAAGTCACCGAAACCTCCTTCAACTCGCGCATCGCCTGCGCAACACCGTCGCGCCCCTCACGCTCCCTCGCGACAAGCCCCACAAGCCTCGCGGCCAGCGCGACGAGCGAGAAGGCGCAGCCCACAACCGCAAGCCCCCCGAACGGCTTCGCAAGCTTCTCAAACTCTTCCGCAGACCTGGCGACGGCCCCAATCCCCTGCCCGAACGCCGCCGTCCAAATAGAAACCTCCGCCACAGTGCCAGCACTCTCCCACAGTCTCTCCGCCATGTCGCCGGCGCCATCATATCGCACACCGCCAGACGCTTGCGGAGTGACGAGGGCGTGGAACGGGCCGCCGCCGCCACGGCGAACATCGCTGAGGACGCTTTCGCGCAGTATCTGCATCGGCGCGAGGCGGATGCGCAGGGCGGCGAGCCAGGCGTCGCGCGCTTCGCGGGTGTCTGCGATGAGGACGAGAGCGCCGACTCGCGAGTTGGGGAGGGACAGGCGCAGAGAGGTGGCGCCCAAGGCGGAGAGGCGGCCGGAGAGGGCGCCGTCGAGCGTGGTGCGAACGACGTCGTCACGACGCGCTTCGTCGGTGATCAGCCCGCCGACCCATCCGCGGACCTCAGCGATGCTCGCCTCCTGGAGTCGTCCGTCGACCAGGCTGCCCACAGCACCTCCCGATGTCGAGCCGTCCGATGACGCCTCCTCGATCGTGAAGATCGAGGCGTCGCCGAGGCCGTTCTCGCGCAACATGTCCCCGAGGTGCGTCGCGACCTCGTCGCTGGCGCCGCTCGGAATGCGGTTGATCACGATGGTCATCGCCACGGCACGCTCGCGGGCGCGACGGAGGTACTCCCATGGGACGGCATCGGCGTACCGCACGGCGGTGGTCACGAAGAGCCACAGATCGGCGGCTGCGAGGAGCTGGGTGGCGAGGTCTCGGTTCGCCTCTTCGATCGAGTCGATGTCGGGTGCGTCGATGATCGCGAGGCCGGGTCGGAGCGAGTC
>JAULCF010688247.1:0-10043 GCA_032361265.1 Devaleraea mollis | reverse complement strand
GTATCGGTCGTATGTTGCCGAACTGTCAATACGTGCTATTCCTGGTAACCCAGGGTTTGGAGTGTAGAAACTCTTTACGACGGTATGAGGCTCCCGGACCTCTATAGCTTTAGGTTGTAGTGGCCCTAACAAAATTTAAAATAGATTTCTTGCTCTAAAACTCCCACCGATTTGTTATCTCGTCCAGGAGCTGTAGGCTTGAGCTAGTTGTTGACTGCCACTTCATGGCAGACAAAAACTGGCCTGATAGGAAGATCAAGACGACAAGCAATGGGCTGGCACTGATCTCAGCCGATCTACGGTAGGAAAATTCCTCTTCAAAAAACATCGGTGGGAAAAATCCCAAAACTACCACGGTTTCTAAAAAAGGCTTACAGTGATAAATCTCGAGAACCACAAAGAACTATGGGACGTTTTATAGCTCAATCGAAAGCTTCGGATCTAGCGCACATTATCCAAAGCATAAATCGAAAAGTTGGGCTGCAACCAAAAATCTCATTTCTAAAATCCTCCGCCACAAATGTCGCCGGCGAGGAATTTGACGTTTAGGACGCGTGTTACCACGTGAGACCAAGGCTGCACAAGCCTACGTCATTTCAGAATCAACCTGTTTTCCACTAGTTTATTCGCCGTACGTGAACGGTATCATAAACCGTTCCTTTAGGGACGTTTGGTCACGACCGCTCCAAACCCAAATAAACAAGTGGTGGCCGTTGCCACCAGAACCAAGGAGGAGAACCATCTCGTTGCGGATCTCTTACCATTCTCCTTGTTCCCAGTGCTCACCGTGGATCCCCCTGAAGCACATGTGCTTGTTCCACCCCAACTCGCTGACCCTTCTTGCTTGCGGAATAACAATTCGAATGATCGTGATCACGAATTTTGCTCGCGAGGAGCAAGGCAACATGGGAAAGAACACAAACCCGCCCTCCACCCTCCAATCCGGCCCGAATCAGTCTGCAGGCTGCAGCGGAAACAAAACTTGCCCCAATCCCCGCGCGATCGCGCCAATCCAAGGCTCGCCAGATGGCGGAAGAGGCTAACCTCGCACGCAACCTCCCAGCCCCGTCCCTGCCCCAACCGGCGCACAGCGAAAGCACCCCTACCCGGCCAGCCCAAGATTCCGACGACGACGACTAAAACGCGGCCGCCCAGCCGGCGCAGCCGGTTCCTGACCCTGTCTAACCTACGAACCTACCAGACCAGGCCCCACACGCGCCCGCTACTCAACCGAGCGCCGCTGGCGCCGACGAAGACGAAGACGAGAACGAGAACGAGGCAAACAAACGCCCAACTGACGAGAAGGTCGTCAAAGACGCAGGGAAGCGTCCCGAATAGATCGGCAGCGACGACGATGACGACGTCGTCGAGGTCGCATCGACAAACAAAGTCGTGGACACGGCTCTGCCAGAAACCAAACCACCCGCGGCACGCGCGGCCGAAAACATCGCTCCAGCTACGCAAGGTCTGTTTGATTTATCCAAGGAGTCACCATCTAGCGCGAAGCAGTCCGATGCACGCCAACCAACGGCCCCACCTCCAAAAACCGGAGAGCGAACGTCGGAAGCTGACGAGATTCCCCCGCTCAACGAACCTCAACCAAAAGGGACAATGTTCTTTACTACAATGCCCCCCCGAGCCACAGGCCGTCGCAGAATCACAAACAAATGTGGAACCCCTCAAGGGGGGGCACCCGAGCAAAGCTCGGGGGCACCGACCGACGCCCCGCCGCCCGTCCTATCCGAATCCGACCTAGAAACAACGTGGCAAACATACGACCTTCTCAGCAACAACCCGGCAACGAGGCACTTGGTCGACAACTATCTGCGCAGCATGTCCCGTGACACATATGCGCGTATCTCTGCACGGATGGACACTGTCGTCCGACAATAAGCGGAGAGGTAAAAGAGATTGTGTGCTGCAGCCAAACAAAAGGTAAATGAGGAGCAGGCGGCTAAACCAAAGCCTGATGTCCCAGAGCAAACGTCCACATCCCCGATGTTCGGCCATCAACTATAGTACCATTGGAGCTATAGCTCCAATGATACCCTACACAGATGAACAGCGCGACCTTTACCAAGAAGGAGACCTCCCCACTACGCCGATTAACCCAAATGACGGCTATGGAAATTTCGAACTTACCGCCAACCAGCCATCGCCCACCTATTCACCAGCGGCCCGCCCAATCCCATACAAACCCTTGCGTCATAGCTACAATCCTGTCCCTCGGCCAAACAGCGGCTACTACGAGTATGAACAGCCAGAGGCGTACATGCCCCAGCCAGCGCAATTGGCCGATAGCCAACCCATCTGGCTTGACAGAGGAGACGTCCGACACACCATGTGGCAGACTCTGCGGCCTCAGAGGCCCTATCCCGAACAGCCACTGCCGTTTGGAAGAAACATCGGCCACCCCAACCGCGCAGCCCCACCCTCCCGCCCAAATATCGAAGGGGATCCACGCTATTGGCGCGCGCCGGAAGTCCGACCCCCTCGCAATCACCGCGTGGTTATTTCTATCCCATCCCAGCAGGCGCAGTACGACCGTAGCCACCCGAGCAAACGCGACAAACAACGTCGCCAAGAGTACGAGGAGGACTATGAAGCGCGTCTACAAGATACGCTCGAACGCGATGCCAAACAACGACGCGATGAGAGCAAAACAGAGGTCAACGTGACCCCCGCCACCAAGATGATGGAGAAAACGCGCCACCGCAGGCGAGAAACCACCCTCAGTGGCAAGACACTAATCGGCGGCCTATACGCAGCCACCCTTCCAGTCCCGCACCGCCCAACCCAGCGCCGCCCCCGTCGCAACCCCCCCACGCCGCCTTCTTCCGTCGCGCAAACTCAGCCCTACAACCAAAACGTAGTTATCAGCCGGCGGCGGCGCCCATCACGCACACTGCTCCCGCACATGGTGGAAGGTGGCCAAGAGAAAGCTCAAGAGGCTTACTTGGACTTGCACCACCACCAGAAAACTAACGACGACGCAGACGGCGTAACACAGCCACTCGACTCTTTTTATCAACTATAGACCGGCACGAACTTCGCACGTTACCCGAGGAAATGCAATTACACCGAGCCGCGGACGAGTCGCTCATCACATTCGAAAACATCAGCAAAAATGAGTGCTGTCATTTGTACGATGCACATCCGGCGGCGCGAATAACCGCACGCGTCGTCGATCATCTTCGCGAGTTCACATGGCAATGGAGGATCGCCCCACTCGACGCAGCAATTGAGTTTCGAATGCGCACACGACGCATGATCCGCGACGCACCAGCGCCCGCAATGATGCCCTCAATGAATATGACGCCATCGGAGATAAAATAGATCACCGTCACATCATCGCATTCGCCGTCAAGCGTATAACCAACAGCGAAATCCGGCGCCAAATCGACGCCATGATTTGCTGAAGTAGGCCTATGAGAACCCGATGAAAGTACTTTTGCGAGGCCCTCAACAACATTTTCTGGGATATCAACTCCGTCAACCTCAATGGTGAAGCGGAGAACGATCTCCGAGATCGGTCACACCGCGGCCAAAAACCGCCGAGCAGAAGGCTTTCGCGGCAACCCAGCTCAAGGAAGCGGAAGTGGCGCCCACGGAAATACAGAAGCAGTCTCGACCAAGGCCCACACGACCGCTCCGAGCGATCGAGTCGATCCATGTACGAGAAGGGAGCCAGAAACGAAAGTTTGACTACGCAAACTGCCCACGGTCCCAGCTTTACGGTCGATTGGGGTTAAACCCTGACGACTACATCAACCACCAGAAGATTCAAGAGAACCAGGGCTATCACGAGGCCCGGCCTGCTTTGAAAAACAATGGGCGCATGAATGCACCCACACAAGTTGTGACGAAAAACGCCGCCGCTTCCTAGAGTGGACGGAAAAGAAGTATTTTGTGCAGAGAAAGATCTACGCGCTGGATAAAACCAACCAGAACCCTCCCCACACCGCAACCGCGGAAACCAACGCAACCGCGGCGAAAATCGTGACCCCGGAAACAAGAAAGGCCCTGCCGGAGGTTCCAGAGTTCGAGGATCCTATCAAGGCAACCGCGGAAACCAGGGCGGACCCCTGGGAAACAATCGAGGAGGCACCACGCGCCGCTTTTTGAGCACGACGTTGGATATTCCCCATCAGAAGAGGAAGAAAACCCAACTCTCTCGTCGGAGATGCTTCCGGCCGATAGCGGCCTGGCGTGAATTGTCGACAGCGGCTCGAAAATGAACATCATCGGCCTCAGACATTTGCGCAAATTCCACCGCGAAAACACCCCCTTCACAACTTCCCCCTGAGCGCGCCGTTTATTGCAGCAGGAAATATTGGCACAGAAAAAACCTACGCGTTTGAGACCGTCTCTATCCACGCCCTCCGCCTGAAAACCAGCGGAGGTGTCGTCGAATTCCGAAATGTGGAGTTTTACCTGCTTAAGGACACGCATGACATGATTTTAGGCCTGCCCTTTATTGAAGATACCGGCCACAACTTCGAAGAATACCTCACAGATAACAGAGACAAATCAATTGGGGCGCGGTTTTGACCAAATGACAACCAACCGGGGGGACAATCAGGAGACTCTGCACGATGATTAACCCAGAGTCATACATCCCAATACAGGTGGAGGCGCAGTCGCCTCTGGATGAAACGGACACGATAGAGCATGAAACTCTGGGCCTAACTATTGGCCAGCTAGATGGCGAGGAAAAAAATAAACCCTTTCTAGCCATGCTAAACTGATCTCATGTAGCTCTAGAGGAATTTATGAAAGACCCTTTTTACGCTAATCAAATCCCCGCCATGGCGAGTATTTGAGGGCTGTGCACAGCCGAGGACGAAGTAACCACACTATATGCGAAATACAAAAGTTTTTTTCCACCAACCTAACAGGTCGCCCACATTGTGCCGCCCCCCCCCTCGCATCAGGATAACCCTCAAAACTGGGGCTAAAGCAACAGTGAGCAGAGCGCGCAGGTACCCACCACGAATTCATGCCATCCTAAGCTCAACATGAAAAGGTCTGCCCGACGAAAACCTAGTGAAATTTGTCAACGCCGCAACATGGGTATCTGCCCCACTACTGGTGCCAAAACCTCCACCAGCTCAGTGGCCCATGACTATTGATCGAAGGCCAATCAACCATGCAACTGAAAAAGATACACGGCCGATGCCAAACATGGAAACGATGCTACTTGATGTGACAAACAAAAGCTTCTTTGGCGAGGCAGATCTAGTACATGCATTCTTCCAAGTGGCAATCCGTCAAGAGGATTTCCACCTACATACCTTCCGTGGAGCCGATTCCCACTCACTTTATGAACCATTACGGGCGCCCGTACGCACTACAGGGCGCAAAGAACAGCGACATCCATTAGAAACTTCATGCAGCAGAACTAATGGACGAAATCAAAGAAAGCATTTTTGATATGGTTTGACGATTAGCTACTACACAGCGAATCATACCGCGAGCACATCACGGTAATTACAAAATTCCTCGAGCTATGCCTAAAACACGGGTGTATCTTGCCCAGAAAAATATAACCTTATAGCAAAACAGGCAAAATAGTGCGGCCGGAAAATAACCCCCGAAGGAGTCACTCTCGACCCGCGCCGTATCGAATGCCTACTCGATATGCCTTGGCCAGAAACAGCAAGCGACTTGCAACAATTTGTATGCGCAGTTAACTGGATGCGCAACGGCATCTATGCCGTTGCGCCTCCAGTTAACTGCGCCTACACATTGTTGCAAGTCGCCTGCCGGTTCTGGCCCATGCGCGCTCGCGCAATACCCAACCCATATTGCGCCAATGCAAAACCTACTCAAAGCACAAATAGCTAAACACAGCGCTAAAACGCTAAACTTGCAAAGGTCCCCCTGGACGAGATACTATGGACTAAAACACTCCAAGAATCGTTCAACGAGATGAAAATCTTGACAGAAAACCGAGTCGAGCTAACACATCTAGACCCAAACCAACTTCTATGCCTGCATACGGACGCATCAGAACACTTCCACGCCGCGGTATTAACATAAATACCACACGAGGGCCTAAACAAACCACAAGGGGAACAACACCACTCCCTACTTACATTTATAAGTGGGTCATTTAAGGACGCAATGTTCCGCTGGTCAGTCTTTGAAAAAGAAGCATACGCTGACGTGCATTCAATGTCACGCTTCGACTACCTAACCTCGTGCGGTATAACCAATACATATATACTGATCATCGCAACCTCATTTTTATCTTTGATCCTCTGGAGCAACTACCAAATATGCCGGCATACCTGGTGTCCAAAATACAATGTTGGGCACTCACATTGTCTCAATTTGAATTCGTCGTCAGCCACGTCCCGGGAGAATTCAATTTACTTTTTAGACCTAATGAAAAGGTGGAGGGCCAACCGAACGCCTAAGAACCGGATCTTATACATACCCCTCCCCTCTCTAGCGAAAAACGAGCTAAATGTGGATTAATTCTTCAAACAAATAAAAGAAGCGCAAGCTCTCATGCTTCCACCAGAAAGGGCAAATCTCAAAGAAGATGAGACAGCAACACATAAGTTTTCATTGAAAAAATAAAAGATCTATATCCCCAAAGCCGCCGACCTCCTCAAACTATCCATTTTATTCGTCGCTCACTGCGGTGAAGCCAGACATCGCGCACTTCAAATAACACATGACAGAGTCCGCAACTGCTTTTCATGGGTCAACAGGGAAGACGACATCAACAAGTTTTTCTCAAAGTGTAATCGTTGTGCCACAACAAAAGGCAATATCCGGGTGCCACGCGCCTACAGCCACGCCCTGCACGCTTCTAAACCGAACGAAGTTGTGCACTTTGACTATCTATAAATGGGCGAGGGCCAAGACGGCTAAAATACATCCTAATCATCAAGGATGACTTTAGCAGCTATATCTGGTTGATCAAGAGGAAACATTTGTGACGCAGCATCGGCAACACAAGCCCTCATTGACTGAAATTATGCATTCGGAATAGCAAAAACATGGATCTCAGATCAAGGATCACACTTCAAAAATGAAGTGATGCATAACCTCGCAGAGGCTGATGTACAGGTAGCGTGATAGCACGCCCAAGCCGATTTGCTTACAGTGACGTCAGCGGAGAACATTAGCTCACGCAAAGCTTTCCGTCATTCGACGTCATCCCGCAAAACTGCCGAGATTTAGGCGATCCCATAGCGTACTCATAGATAGTGCTCTGAGCGCACATTCGACCGCCACGCAATAAATCTCAGGGGAGTACATCACGTGCTCCCCTTGGGCCTCAGGGGGAGATGAGTAACTAACACTTACACGGGTTTCCTTCCTCCTGAGTGCGCCAAACCTATCGCCGCCGCTCTAGCTTTACCCCCACACTCCTCCTGTCTTGGACGTTCCCCTTCTCTGCACAGCGTCCATCAATTCGAATCGGCACGCCACTGATATCAAGTGGAGCTGCGAGGAAAGGACAAGAAACCTCGTCAACAAGGAGAGATTTTGCCCACCCACCCACCCTCTTTTCCACAAGAGGCGAGCTCTGCCACAACCTCCTCCTATTTTCATGAGAATAGGAGGATGACGGATCCGAAGACCCGCGCCTAGAAGCGCGCGACCCCCATGGTCGAACCCGCTACCCCGTCTGCGAGCGCGTCCAAGAAGGCTCCCAAGCGCACCCCAGAGCAGCAAGCTGCTGCAGCGGAGGCGACTCGGCTGAAAGTGGCTAACCGCGTCGCCAAGCTCGCGAAGAAGGAGAAGCTGGACGAGGACCAGGCCAAGGCCCTGCAGTCTATTGCCTCCAGGAAGAAGCGCAGGAGAGGCAGCCTTGACAAGGCCACCGTCATTCGCCGCGAAATCGAGAAGGCCGACGCCGACGCCTCCCGACCGCCCTCTGCCGCAGACGAAGGGGCCGATACCCCAGCTACTGTCCGCGACATGAAGGCGGAGTTACGGAACGCGTCGGACCGTGTAAACACGTCCGTAACAAGCGACTCCACGTCGCCCCCCAATCTGAGCGCTGCCTCAGAGCAGCGGGCTGACCTCAAGGAGGAACTACCCGTGACAAAGCCCTCCACCAAGGAGGCACACGCGACGTTGATTCCAATCCCCGTGATTGAATCAACTAGCCCCGCGTGCCCGGTCGTGTTCGGCAGAAGCACGGCCGCGGTAAACACGGGGAATGCGAAGAAGCGCGCTCTATCAATCGAGCGCGCTACGTACTGTGCAAGAAAGTGAGAGGCCGCTCTCGACTCATGGCGCAACGACGACGAGATCGAAAACTGGTACCAAGACCAGGACGACGCCTTCGACGCTCGTGAGAAAGAAAAGGCGAACTTTGAGCGGTACCAGGAAGCATGCTTCCAGCTGACAACCTACCTGCCACACGCGAACATCAACTACACAAAGTGTAAGGCCCTATGGGGCCGTGACCGTGCGTTGACGTACGAGTCCTACAAGGAGACGGATGAGCAAGATGAGCAGAGAATCGCGAAGGCCAAGGAAAGAGCCAAGCTGACAAGGTAGAAGAAGGAGCTTTAGTCCCCACCCGCGTCAAGCCCAGCCCCCGCCTCCTCCGCCGCCAAGACGTTCGCTGCCCGAGGGCATTGTGCCACCACGTCCACCACCACCTCCGCCCGTCCACGCGCTCTCGACGCACGACGACGGCGTCGCGTTCTGGCCCGAGAAGCCGACCATTGCTTTCGCCGCCAAGATTGTGGACAAGGGCGAAAGAGCCGCGTTTTCTTTATGGGCAACCACCGGTGAATGCGACCCTCTATTCTTGCATCTCTTCCCACGGAATCACGAAGCAGAAGCGGCGACAGTTTCTCCCGTCGTCATCAACGAGACGATGGCACCTGTTCGGCAGAAACAGTTGCCGCTCCAGAAGGAACTGCTCGTCAACACCGCAGTGGACGACGCTCCCAAGACGCCCATATTAACCGACTGAGCCGACCCGCTGGTACCCTTGTAGAAATTCAAAGCCTACCAGCGGGTAGAGATGCAGCGCTACAAGGCCGGACAGCGACCTCCGCCGCATACCTTCAAGGCCACAACTCCCAGCGATTGGGTGGAGATTTTCTTGCTCAGCGGCTGCTACAAGAAGCCGGACGGATCCAAATGGACGTTCGAGGAGATCGAAGATGAGGAGCTCTACCGGATGTACGAGTCAAGGAGAAAGAAGGTCGACCCGAAAAGGCCTTCCACCTTTCTCCGGGAGAAGAAGATCGTCTGGGCTACCCACACGACATGTCGGAACGCGGCAGACAAGTTGCTCACGGCCACCTACCTTGCCTTCCTCGATCGAGCCGAGTTTGCTGGGAAGCTCGATAAGCCGGCAGTAAATTCTGACCTTATCGACTACCTGAGCAAGGAGGTCATTGCGAACACAATTCTTCGTGAGCGCTTGCTCAAGGGCATCGCGGACGACCTCCCTACCAAGGAAAATTTCGAGAAGTGGGGTGATTTTGCGCGGAATGCAGCAAGTGAAATGGACTACAGCGGCAATAGAAACGAGGCCGTGGACTGTTAGACCACCATAATCGGCCTACGTAGCTCGATGTTCCCGACTCCACCTCGCGGCCGCGGTACTCATGCCGGACATGAGCGCGGCAGTGGGAAATAATACCCTCAATCGCGAGGAGGACATCGTGGGGGCTCAGCCCCCACGATGATGGCCGGCGCGGCGGAAGAGGAAGAGGACTGCCTGCGCCGCGATGGCAGCCAGGCCAAGCAGCTCCAGCCATGAGTATAGCCTCCGGCCGCGGCCGCGGCATATCTCGCGGTCTGCGTGATGGAGGAAAAGCCAGAGGACGCGGCGCGCCTAACCGCGCTGCTCGCGTGCGTCGTATCACCGATGGAGGAACACGTCTGCGCGCCCAGTACAAGATCGGAGAATGGCGCCGAGACGCCGTCCTCCAGATGGTTGGCATCGACCCAGCCGACCCTAACACGCACTCGATGTACCACCTAAGCCAGGGATACCCGATGCAGCCGCCGCCCTTGTGCATCAACAAGGAAACATGCCCGGGCAGTCGCCA
>JAULCF010688136.1:0-10045 GCA_032361265.1 Devaleraea mollis | reverse complement strand
TTCGTCATGACCGACAAGGTCTCACCCGAAAAGGTCGACCTGCTGCGGGCTTATGGCGCCGAAGTGGTCGTGTGTCCGGTAGCTGTGCCTCCGGAAGACCCCGAGTCGTACTACTCGGTCGCCAAGCGCCTCGTCGAAGAAACGCCTGACGCCTACCAGCCAAACCAGTACCACAACCCCGCAAATCCCGAGGCTCACTACGCCACCACCGGCCCGGAGATCTGGCGCCAGACCGAAGGCAAGATCACTCATTTCGTAGCTGGTGCCGGCACGGGCGGCACCTTGGGTGGCGTCGCTCGTTACCTCAAGGAACAGAACCCCGACATCCAAATCATCGCTGCTGACCCCGAGGGCTCTGTCTACAGCGGTGGCTCTGGCCGTCCGTACTTGGTCGAAGGTGTGGGCGAAGACTTCTGGCCCACTACCTATGACCAGACCGTCGTCGATCGGGTGATCGCTATCAGCGACGCCGACTCGTTCGCTATGGCTCGTCGAGTATCTGAAGAAGAAGGCCTGCTGATCGGTGGTTCGTGTGGCACCGCCGTAGCCGCCGCTCGTGTTGTCGCTGCCGAAGCCAAGCCCGACGATCTCATTGTGGTTCTCATCCCCGACTCCGGCCGTGGCTACCTATCCAAGGTGTTCAACGACGACTGGATGGCTGGCTTCGGTTTCCTCGAAGACGACGGCCCCACCGTCCGCAACGTGCTGGCCAAGAATTCCGACGGTGTACCGCCGCTGCTGTATGTACAGCCCGAAGACAGCGCTCGCACGGCCTTCGCCCTCATGCAGACCCACGGTGTCAGCCAGCTTCCAGTAGCCAAAGGCGCCATGCCCTTGTCTGCTGCCGAGGTCCAAGGTTCCGTCACCGAGCTCCGCCTCATGCAGCTCGCCTACGACGACCAATCCACACTCGATATGCCCGTCGAGAAGATCATGGGCCCCAAGCTGCCTACCCTTGGCGCTGGCCAATCAGTATCGCTCGCCGTCGAGATGCTCGACGGTGGCGGCGCCAGCCTGGTACTCGATGGCGGTCGTCCGATCGCCGTCATCACACAGTCCGACATTCTCCACTTTCTTGCACAGGGATCATGACAGGTTTCAACACCACCGCAATTCACGCCGGCCAAGAGCCCGACGAACAAACAGGTGCCGTAACGGTTCCGGTTCATCTGGCCACGACCTATGCCCAGCAGGGCGTTAATGAGCACAAGGGCTTCGAGTACAGCCGCACGGGTAACCCCACCCGAGCTGCGCTCGAGACCTCTATCGCAGCCCTCGAAGGCGGCAAGCACGGCTTCGCGTTCGGCAGCGGCATGGCCGCCGAAGATGCCATCATGCGCATGCTCCAGCCCGGCGACAATGTGCTGCTCGGCAACGACGCGTACGGCGGCACCTTCCGCCTCCTCGACAAGATCTACGGCAAGATCGGTGTCACCTGGACTGCAGTCGACCTGACAAAGCCTGAACTCGTGGCATCAATGTGGGCTGACAACACCAAGATGGTGTGGCTCGAAACGCCAACGAACCCGAATCTGACCTGCTTCGATATCGAAGCGATTGCTGCTGCAGCGCACGAGCAAGGCGGCCTATGCGTGGCCGACAACACTTTCGCCACGCCATACCTTCAGCAACCGCTTTCGCTTGGCGCCGACATCGTCATTCACTCAGCCACCAAGTACATCGGCGGCCACAGTGATGTTGTGGGCGGCCTGGCCGTGACCAACAGCGATGAGATCGCTGAGCACCTGGGCTTCATCCAAAACGGCGTAGGCGCAATCATCAGCCCCTTCGACTGCTATTTCCTGCTGCGGGGCATCAAGACCCTGGGTGTGCGCATGGACCGCCATTGCGACAACGCGCAAGCAGTCGTCGAGATGCTGTCGACCAACTCTGCGATCAGCGAGATCCTGTACCCCGGACTTGCTGGCCATCTCGGTCATGACACCGCGTCGAAGCAGATGCGTAACTACGGCGGCATGGTGTCGTTCATTCCCGCTGGCGGCGTCGAAGCGGCCCACAAGATCGTAACCTCGACCAAACTGTTCACCCTCGCCGAGTCTCTTGGCGCGGTGGAATCGCTGATCGAAGTTCCTGCCGGCATGACCCACGGCTCAACCGCCGGGTCACCGCTCGAAGTGAACCCTGCACTGGTCCGACTCTCCGTTGGCATTGAGAACATCGAAGACATCCTTCAGGATCTCACCCAAGCCCTTTCTTGAGCAGCGACAATCAGGCCGTTGACGCGGCCGAACGTGGCACAGCGAGCGATGCGTTAGCCGTTCCTGAGTTCAGACGTCTCTTCGTCGGCACTGCCTTATCTAATGCTGGCCGGTGGATGCAAACGGCGGCCCTTGGCGTGCTTGGCTGGGAACTCACTGGTTCCAGTGCGTTTTTGGGTGCGATCATTTTTGCCCAGCTGCTTCCTCTTGGCGTTCTCAGTCTGCTTGGTGGTTCGCTCGCTGACACCATGGACCGGCGCCTGCTGTTGCTGGTTTGCCAGACGTGGCAAATGGTGTGGACCTTTGTCCTCGCTGCGTTGCTGATCGATGGCGAGATCGAGCCAGCGGTGCTCCTCGGCATCGTGTTCGTGATCGGTCTCGGGCAGGGCCTGTACGCGCCTGCGCTCACGTCGGTGATCCCCGCCATCGCTGGCGAACGGAACCTCTCGGCCGCTATCGCGCTGAATTCCATGCAGACCAACGGCACTCGTATTGTCGGCCCCGCCATTGGTGGTTTCCTGGTTACCAAATGGGGCTACGCCGAAGTCTTTGCCATCAACGCCGCCAGCTATCTGTTCGTGTTGGTCGCCATCTATCGAGCGGTAATCCCACCGGGCACAGCTACGGCCCGCTCGTGGAAAGAACGCCTTCTGGGTGGTTTCACCGTGGCATTCCGGGCACCTCAGGTCGGGCGTCCCTTACTCATGATGGGCCTGTTCACCTTCTTCTGCTTGCCGTTCATCGGCCAACTTCCTGCCATTGCCGATGTCAATCTCGGTATCGACCCCAAGAGCACGACCTATGGCTGGCTCTACGCCATGTTCGGGCTCGGCGGCCTGACCGGCGCCGGGCTCATCGGCACAGTCTTCCTGCGCACTCCATCGTCTCGAATCGCCCCCGTAACCCTGGCGGCCTTCTCACTGTCACTTGGCTGGCTCACCTTGGTCCGAAGCGTGGGGTGGGCGTTCGTTGCCATCTATCTGGTCGGCCTGTTCTACTTCTCGCTGCCCACGTCGTTGGCCACTGCATGGCAAGAACATGTCGACTCGTCGATTCGTGGTCGCGTCGCAGCACTTTGGGTCTTGGCCTTCGGTGGCACGATTCCGTTTGCCAACATCATCGCCGGGCCGCTCATCGAGCTCACATCGCTGACTGCGGTCTTACTCACTGGCGCAGCTGCAGCCATGGCCCTGACCATGTTCCGGCTTCCCACCGGCCCGGTGGTGGGCGAAGAGATCTTCGATATCAAGACGACCGAGCCGCCCTCGCAAAAGCGGCGTTAACGGGCGCCACCCAACGGCTTTGAGAACACACCGGACTCCAGCAGGCCAGCTCGGATTGGCTTCAAGAGGTCACACAGCCGGGACGCTTGTTCATCGCCAACCCCATCGACCAGAGCTTGGGCTGCGCTGTTGGTACTTGCTTCGATACCGGAGCGAAATGCTTTACCCTCAGGAGTGAAGGCCCCGAGCTCATCGACCAGACCGCGTGTTGCCAGCCCTTCAATTGCGGCCTGCCAATCCTGATCGCTCCACGCCCGAGTCGCCTGCACGACCGATGCGGGCACCAGGCCGGTCGCAGCGTGCAAGACCAAGGCTTCGATGCCGCTGACTGCGGCCGCGCCGAGCGCAGCAACATGCACATCGCCGCGCCATTCACGGATGATCGTGACGAGTTGCCAGAGACGAACAATGGGATCGTCGGGCAACGCGACTGAACGGTTGCTGGCCGCCAGCGGCTTACCTTCGTCGCCCACACCGTCGACCATGGCCTGGGCGATGGCTGTCGCCTCGGCGATCGTGCCGGGGTCGATATCGGCGCACACGCGATGCAGCAGGTCAGCCACGGCTTCGAAGCGGGCTGCTTGCACGGCCGCGGGCGTAGCAACGTCCCACGCCTGCGGAATTGCTTCGTGGACCACGGCCGGGTTGAAGTTGTAGAAGGTTGCGACGACCAGGCCAGGCCCGACCGGACCCATTGGCGCTGCTCGGCCGGCAAAGTACTGCTGGCGGCCGTTGAGGCCTAGAGCGCCGTAGCGATCAGATGCTTCGCTTGAGAAATAAATACAGCCATGCACCAGATTGGTGATCGCTCCGAGCCGTTCAACAGTTGTTGTCACGCCGCGAACCTAGCCTCAGACCGGGTCGGTCGCCATGGTGAGGAGCTGTCGCAACATATTGCCGGTGGCGCCCCACACGGTGTCGCCGTGTAGTTCGAAGAACGTGACGCGGGCCTTTTGACCGTCGCGTACCCAGATCTCTTCTCGCCACACTTCGTCGAGCAGCAGTTCGCGCAGCGTGACAGGAAGGATCGCCTCGACCTCGTCTGGGTTGGGCACCAGTCCGGCGGGTGGGCCATCGAGAATCCCCACGTAGGGATGCACCAAAGAGCCGCTGCCGCCGGTCACGAACCAGTCGAGTGCGCCCACAACCTCTACGTCGGATCGCCGCAGATTCACTTCTTCTTCGGCTTCTCGCAACGCGGTATCGATGTGATCAACATCGGTGTCGTCGTGACGCCCTCCTGGGAAGGAGACCTCGTGGGTATGCGCTCGCAGCCTTGGACTCCGACGAGTCAGTAGGACTGTGGGTTCGCCGTCGTCGATGTACAACGGCACGAGCACCGCCGACGTCTTGCCGGTGCCTGGCAGTCCGCGATCGGTGAACACCGGTTCATATCGACCGAGCCGTTCGACGAGCAGATCGAGTTCTACGTGCCGTTCGGCCTCGGGAAGATGATTCCATGGCGGTGGGCCGCCACGAGATGTGTCAACGGGACGAGGTATCTGTTGAGGACCGCCGCGCCCGTTTGGCGCATCGATCATCGGTCTGGGCTCATTTCACTGGGCCTATTCGCCGTCGTGCAGCGCCTCGACGATGGCGGCAAACCCATTATCGGTCAGGCCAGCCAGCGCGGCCTCCGGGGTGATCTTGCCCTTTTCCCACGTCATCCAGACGTCGAAGACCGGGGCGATGGCCTCGTTGTCAGCCGCCAAGGTTTCGAGCACCTTGTCGGTGCCACCGATTTTGAGGTCGGCCATCGAACGACCAGGCAGCACGTCTTCGCCGCCGGCAATCCACACGTTCCAAGCTTCGGTAATCTTGTCAAGATCTGGTGCGGGGCGTTCAAAGGTGGTCACCGTCAAAGGCTATCCAGCTCGGTGCGGACGCGGCGGTGGCGAACGACTGAAATATCGACTCTGCTGGGCGTTGCCTTCGACGCCGATACCTGATTTAACAAACCTTTTACCTTGCACCGAGGTGGTCTTTCATTACATTCTTTACAATCACCGGCGTGATCAACGGCCCAAAAACAAGACTTACTGCCATCGTGACAGCGCTCGCGCTCATCGTCGCAGCGTGCGGCGGCGGTAGCGATGTAGCAGCTCCTGTCGAGCCAACCGCTCCGCCTGCTCCAGCAGCCACCGCCATCCCTCCAACCGAGGTGCCTCCCACCGCTGTCCCGCCAACTCCGGTTCCTCCGACTCCGGTGCCACCAACTGCGGTGCCGCCCACAGCGGTGCCGCCCACAGCGACCCCGATCCCTCCCACGCCAGAACCGACCGAGGAACCAACGACTGAGCCAACCGAGGATGCCGACGTCGATGCCTCTGCTGCTGAAGACAGCGACGCCGAAAACAGCACCGACGACACCCCCGACGACGCCTCCACCGCCACTCCCCCGGTCGACGCGGCACCGGTCGACACCGGAGCTCTAGCTCTTGGTGCATCAGTCTTCAGCGCGTCGTGCTCCAACTGCCATGGCACCGACGGCACCGGCAGTAGCCGCGGCCCGAGCATCATTGGTATTGGCCAATTCTTCCCCGAAGACGCCACACCACTCGTCGAGTTGGTCACCAATGGCGGCACCAACATGCCAGAATTTGGAACCAAGCTGACGACCCAAGACATCGACGCTGTCGTACAGTACGTAGTGGCTACCTACCAGTAGCCACGAACGCACGAGGTCAACACACATGGACTGGTCAGCCCTGATCTTTGTTGCCTTGGGTCTCGGTATTGCGTTCTTCATGTATCGCTCGAACAAGACGACGGCAGTTGTGGCACCAGAACATCAAGTACCCATTCCCGAAGGCGGCCTGCAGGCCATCGAATACTTCTGGCGGCCTGGTTGACCATTCTGCGCACGGCTCAGTTCGGGCCTCGAAGCAGCAGGAATCCCCGTCAACGAACGCAACATCTGGGACAACCCCGCAGATGCCGAAGTTGTTCGCTCCATTGCCGACGGTAATGAAACCGTTCCGACTGTGATCGTTGGTCCGGTCGGCATGGTCAACCCCAGCGTCAAGCAAGTACAAGCCGCGCTCGAAGAGCACGCACCCCACCTGCTCTAACCAACTCGACCCCAGCACTCTGAACATCTGTGAGTCGCAGGCCGCGTACAGCGCGATCTGCGGCTCACAGGTCGTTTTAGAGAGCGGCGTACCAGTCGTATCCCCGCACGGTCCAGTAGTCGTTCTCGGGCTGGGTGTCAGAGAACTGCAGGGTGCCGATGCGCTTGATGTTCTTGGTGCCGTACTTGAGCGGCGTGGTGAGTCGCACGGGTGCACCGTGTTCTTCCGACAGCGGTTCACGTTGTAGGTCCAGTGTGAGCATGGTCTGGGCATGCAACATGGCGTCCATCTCGAGGCCTACGTTGAAGTCACCGTCGGGAGTCGACAGGCCCACGAACTTGGCGTCGGCCTGTTCGGGATAGAACGTCTCGAGGAACGTAGAGAACACCACGCCGCCCCACGTCACGATGTGGGACCAGCCTTCGACACACTTGTGTTCAACGGTCATCTCGGTCTGGGGGAGTCCCCGGAGATCATCGACCCCGTGGGTTCCCAGCAATTCACCGTCACGGCTCACGATACGGAGCTCCCAGGTGTCCAGGTTGAGGTCTTCGCGAATGCCGTGTCGACCGTTGACCCGCATCATCGACGATTCCGCGAAATCAAACGTGGGAGCCTCTGCCCCACTGCGGAATGCGGTGCGCCAGATGCGCTCGTTCACTTCATGACCGGTGCGCAATACGTCGGGGATGTTTCCACTCTCGGGACGGCCTTGCAACGTGCGCCAGCCCACGAAGCCCGCAGCCGCGCCCACCGCGCCGGTCAGCAGGGATCGCCGAGACAGCTTCTTGAAGTCTGACTCGGTCAACGTCCGGCCCCGCGAGTCAGCCGAGACCCGATGAACCGGAGCGTCGGTGCTGTAGCGAGCGATGGGTTGGGCGGCCGCAGCTCGCTCAGACCGCACAGGCTGTTCGGGAGCCGGGGTAGATTCGGTCGGTTTGTCTGACGCCTGCAGCGCCTCGATGGCCTCGGCGCCCGACGCCTTCGCTGCACTCGCCGCGTCAGCTGCGCTGGCTGCAGCTGTCGAGGCACCTTCGGCCACCGTGTCCTTGACTCCTCCGGCCGCCGCGGTCATACCGTCGACCACGGTCTCTTTGGCACCACGGTTGATGGGTTTCTGGGGATCGGTCATCGTGCGACCTCCTTGGCTTCAGAGTCGGCGACTTCGTTGGCGTCGTCTTTCGGCAAGAGTTCGTAGCCGGTGACCATCGAGAAGAAGTTGCGGAAGCCAGCTCGGGCCACCTGCAAGATGTGGATCACGAAGAAGAGCATGAAGCCCACGGTCGTGGCGAAGTGAATGAAGCGAGCGCCGCCATAGCCGCCCATGAGCGTGGTGAGTAGCGACAGCTGGGTGGGCTTGTAGATAGCAAAGCCTGAAATGATTACCAGCACACCCATGAGCAAGATTGCGCCGTAGCTGAGCTGTTGCACACCGTTGTACTTGCCTTGAGGTGGGGCTTCTTTACGCAGGCCGACCTCGTGCAGCAGCACCTTGGGGATCGTGCGCAGGTCATCGAACGTGGGTACAAAGTTGCGCCAGCCACCCGTGCGCCACAGATAAATACCGAAGGCGGTGCCGTTCAGCGTGAACAGCCAACCGAAGGTGAAGTGGAACGCCATGCCTCGGGCCAGGCGTCGGTTCAGCCCGAGCGGCTCGTTGAACCAGTCAGGGAAGAATTCGAAGAGTTCCAGGCCGGCGATCCCGAACACGTACGGATCGCGCAGGTCAGCCCAGTAGATACGCAGGCCGCTCCAGATCATGATGGTGAGCAGCGGGAAGTTGATCCAGTGCATCCATCGATTACCGCGACGATGTCGCTCTATCGCTATCCGGCCTAAAGGCTCACCCGAGGAGCTATCTCCCTCGGTTTCTGGTCTATGCACGGTTGCCATGTGGGTCTCTCATTCGGATTCAGTTGTCTACTAAACCCCGCAGAGAGCCCAAACTACTTCCTTAGGGAGATAAACAACTTCGAAACCATAGGCCGGACCCAAAACGCAACGAAGCCGGACAAGGGTCAATCCCTGTCCGGCTCCGCGTGACTGCGGCGAGCGCAGTGCTGACGACAGGTCAGCCTTCGAGGCTGCGCAGCTCGGGGTAGCGGCTGAAGAAGGCGCCCCACCAGCCGTCCGGCTGGATGTGATTGCCGGTGTATTCGGTTGGCCGACGAGTGAGCCCGTCGGTTACCAGGCTGCCGACATAGTCGGCGTCTTCGTAGACCCGCTCGATGTCGGCGGCGATTGCGTCCATGTCGTCGGCGGTGACCTCACCTGTTGCGGTGGCCTTGTAGTACTGCACGGTGACTCGCACGGGGAAGTCGGTATCCCGTTCGATTTGCAGGCCCGCGAGTTCGGTGAATGGGCCTTCGATTTCGCCGTGACCAATCACGGCATCTTCGACATCTGAGGCGGAGTCAGCTTCGGCAGCGAACAACATTTCGCAATCGGCACAGTCGCCGGCAGAATCGAAGTCGTCGAAGGCGAATCCTTCATGCTTGAGCGGCACCTGGATGATCAAGACCACATTGCTGTCCGGAGCAGACGGATCGCTGCCTGCAGGGCCATCGGCGAAGAGGCCTTCAGCATCGACCGTTGTGTCATCGTTGGTGCGCACATCGCTTGCACGTTCGCCGGTAAGCGATGCTCGCTCGCCGTTCTGGTTGAAGAAGAGGCGCTGACCCCAGCTTCCGCCGCTGCCGAAGGCGTCGCGTTCGTTGTCGATGATCGTTGCGCTGGTGCCTTGGCTGGTCACAACGATCGTGAGCACTGCAGGATTAGCGGCATATGACTGATAGTTGAAGATCACCGGGTTGAAGGTCGCAATGCCTTGCTCAGGAACCGGCAGGAATGCAGCCTGAGCGCTCACCAGCACATGGGAATCCCGGTCAGCGAGCAATGACAGGTTTGGAGTCACTCCCCCGTCATCGCTTAGGTAGCGGCCGATGTTGTCTAGGTAGTCCTCGAGGGTCACCGACTCAAGGCCATCGCCGGCTTCGTTGCCCACCGGCACATAGAACTTGTCAATCTCGATGTCGCCGGTTTGGTCGGTGAAGTTCGGATGGCGGATAACGGGCATCAACGACAAGCTGTGCTCGTCGGTGCCGGGGATCGGACGGCTTACCTGGATCGTGACATCGCTGATATTTGGACCAACCGATGAGTTGTCGTAGCGCCCCGTGTCCTCCCAGGCCACGTTTACGACATCGAGGCCGTGTTGGGCCGCCAGCCGGATGACTTCGTCGTTCCAGACCATGGCTTCGGTGTTATCGATCGCGCTGCGATAGGCATCTGCAGCCTGCTCGCTGCGCTCCTGAGCATGGGCGGGCGACACGAACATCGTGGCCAAGAGCGCTGCAACCAGCGTGGTCATCGCAAGCCGGCGGAGTGTGCTTCTGAGAGTGGTGGACGTCTTCATGCAAGTTCAGACGTCCCCACCCCTCCCTCTGGTTCCCCAACACGCAAATTAGGAGCG
>JAULCF010688025.1:0-10050 GCA_032361265.1 Devaleraea mollis | reverse complement strand
CGAGTGGGGGGAGTTCTGTACGAGGGTCGAGTGTGCGGGCGAGAAGAGGGCGTGTGGGGAGGAGGGCGAGGAGGAGTGTTGTGGGGGGCTGCGGTGTACGCAGAGCGAGTTTGGGGCGACTTGCGAGAAGGGGCAGGGGGGAGAGCCGTGATGGATTGTGCTGGAGGTGCGCGTGGCGGTGGAAGGGCCCGGACGGGCGCTGTGAGACGCAGAGAGGTCGAGAGCGATGGGGCTGCTGGTGCAGGCCTTCTTGTAAAGTTATTGGATACGCAGTCGGAGCTTTCGTGTACCACGTGCGCGCTCCTCAAGCGGCCACTCGTTCTAGTACCGCAACTGGCATGCAAATACCGCGAACGCGTCTCGGGGCCGCGCTCCCAGTTCTGAATGCCGCCCTCTGGCATCCTCCCGCTTGCCTCCACCCGACAGCCGAGCGGCGCCTGAGCCCCTCCGTCACAAGAAGCGCCTGGTGCTGTCACGTGGGAGCAGGTTCACGCGCTGCGGCATTCTTGGGGGCTGCTCTGGCGCAGGGGCGCTCTCCGCGATGACTCGCCCCACTCCGCGGCAGGGCCTTCTGACGCATCCGCTTCGGGGAGCTGTCAATACCGCCTCTCAGCCTCTAGGGAGAACCTCTATCTGCCTATACAGAACTGCGCGGGGCAAGACTTAAATCTGGCGCCCCCTCGAGCGTCCTCTATTTTAGCAAACCCCAGCTCGTACCTAGCACTCGAACAGTGTCGCAGCTGCCACTTTTGCTTGGCGGCTGCGACACTATGCGAGGGCTTGGTCCGCGAGCGCAAAGGTACAAAACTAAACTAGTGGTCACACCCACTGTTTGGGAGACTTCCATGGAGCGGCTCGTGCGGGCGTCGAGGCCTGCGGTACGAGACCGACAGGGCCTTTTTCAATGCACGTGTTCCCTCTGCTTTTCCACAAGGCGCATCCATTCTTTCTCGAAAGAAGGACAGCTATCCGTCAATCTGTAGCATATCCGTACATAATGCCCCGCCGCCAGCCACGTACGTCATCACGTCTAAAACAGTTTCCGTCCAGACGCACACTCCTGGTCGGTGGCAAGGTTAGCTGCATGATCTGTCATGCGGCTAACCTTGCCACCGACCAGTGAGTGTGTAAATAGACGCAAAGCGAAAAAAGTTTGGCGAGCGACAACTTTGACTCGTTCCTTCAAACTGGAAAACGAATTGTGCTATTTCCCCATACGCATCAGCTGCGGCGCAAGCGGTAGACCACGCCACCATCCCGAACCGTTCCTTGTCGTTACCTTTCCCATAACTGCATGCTCACTGTAGCTAGCGACCATTGGTCTTTCCTTAGCACCGATCAATCGACCGGGTAAGTTACTCATTCCGATCGGTCAGTACCATAACATGGCATTCGTCTTACCTTTCTGACGATGGGCCATCGTCGATCGTCACCAAGTTGCTCGCCCGCACCACTTGCGTCCCACTTTGAATTCATAATGAGTGCATTTACGTTTTTTGAAAGCTTTTAAAAGTAGCTTCAATTTTGTGGCATCACAGACACTTTTTTTATTATCAAATCTGAAGTGAAGCAGCGATGGGCTCATTAAGCCCTCCGGTTAAACTTTGCTGTATCGGCACAGTATTTCGGTAGAAAAACGGTGAGCTTGACGAAAACAAATTGAAGTGCACCATAACAATGGTTAAGCATTATTGAAAGCAGCATTCGATCGTTGACACTCTGGAACGTTGTACTCAGGATTTTGTTTTGACTTTTTTTGGGGGAAGAACGTCTTTATTTTTTCGAGTGAAGATCGTTTTCCGATATCCTTGCATCTGGCAAAGACGGAAGCGCCGAGAAGCGTTCTGTGGTTGCGAAAAATTGAAACGTCTCCTTGATGTCGGCATCCAGTTCGGCCGACTTCAAATCGTCGCCTCGAAGCTTCACCGCTGCGGCGAGCCCTGTGCGAGCTGCGGCTAAGCCCGCGTGGGGCTGGGACTACTGTTTTATTTTTCGCGCCCCCAATTTTACGTCGGGCCAGGTCCGCGAAACCAACTCACCTGTTTGCGGGGTTGATGAAGAGTGGGAAGACCAGCCGTTCAGCGACAAGGACTCCCCTCTCAATGTTGTAGGCTCCCCAGTCGGATCATATCTGTCTCCTGGCAGGCGAGAAGTCGCCCTGGACGCTGATTCTTGCGTTGTACTCGACGAAACGACCGACAAGGCTGTAGTTGAGGCGGTGGAGATGCGCGTTGATATATTATCACGACTGCGGTCGGCCGGCTTTGTTTTTAGCCAAATATATGTGCCGACTGAGAACGTCATTTACTTGCGCTTTGGCCTTTCCCAGCGGCGCCTGAAGGAGAAAGCCGAGCTGATGGAGATGGAGCTCGAGCTGAAAGAGGAATACGGGTCTGGTTATTTGAAGTTTACGAGAGGGCGGGCGAATTGCTTTCGAAACGCAGACAGGGAGACGGTCGAGGATGGAGCTCCGTACTTCTGCCCGTCGGATAGGATACTCATCATTTTAGCAACTTTGCAGAGCAAGGAAAGCTGGGGCTGCGATTTGAACATAGAGCGCCTTGTGTACAAGCAAAAAATATCCAGCGCGTTTGCTGTGCATAGCGTGGCGACAAGAGATAGATTAATCAAGGACGTGGTGTGGGACCGCTGGTACGATCCGACATGGAAGCCACCGTTGCGAAGCATGAAGGAGTACCTTGGAGCCAGGGTGACACTTTACTTTGGGTTTCTTAGTTTCTACGCCCGCTGCCTCATCGGAATTGCAGTCGTTTCTGTACCCGCGTATACTGCGTACAGGTTGACTCGGAGCGCGTTTGCTATTGCGGTGCTGCGGGTCATTTTTGGAATTTCTCTTGTCGTCTGGACTACCTTCTTCTTGGAAGGCTGGAAAAGGCGGAATGCCATTGTCAACATTGATTTTGGTCTCAACGATTACCATGAAGATATGTCGGACGAGACGAGACCTCAATTTAGGGGCGACAAACGTATTGGCTTCTACTGCCACGGCGGGTTTGTTGACCTTAGTGACCTTGCGGGAGATGCAGATGAAGAAAGCAATATTGCGACCGCTGATTTGCCGAAAAATCCATGGCAAGACCCCACTGAAGCTCGGAATGCGTTGCTCATTTCTATCGCGGTGACCAGTGCATGCGTATCCGTGGTAGCCACTCTTATTTTTCTGATTCTCTTTTTCCGGGGAGAAATCGTTGACTACTTTGACACCACCAGGGCTGCTGGGCTGAAAGACGCGGTGCCAGGGATTCTTAATGCCATTGTTATCACGGGAAGCGATCCTGTTTGGAGAATAGTGTCTCTTGCATTGACGCGCCGAGAAAACCATCGCACAAATCAGCTTTTCGAAAACAGCTTAGTGCTAAAGCGGTTCAGCTTTCAATTTTTCTCCAACTATTCTTCCTTACTCTACATTGCGTTCATCAAACCACGAAAATCTTGCCGGAATGGATACTACAGCAACGAGTCGGACTGCATGGTGGAACTTGAATCTCAGATGATGTCGCTCGTGATAACCAAAGCAACTATTCAGCAGCTGATGGAGATTGGAATTCCGTTCATCGTGGGTCGAGTCAAGCAATTTCTCGCCGTCAGAAAAGCGGGAAAAGTGAATAGTGCCACTCCGCTCTCTCCGGGAACCGAGCAGGGGGATGGCGGTGAATTAGCTTTTGCCAGCACCCCTAACAACCAGTACGTCATTGAGTCAAAGCTAGTGCCGTATCAAAGTACGATTGAAGATTACGCAGAAATGGTCATCCAATTTGGATACCTCAGTCTCTTTGGTTTGGCCTTCCCCTGCGCCGCTTTGGTCAACCTTCTTAACAATTTAGTTGAGGTGCGCACTGATGCCTTCAAGATTTTAGCGCTCAGCCAGCGGACTAATGCTGACGACGCAGCTGACATTGGCGCTTGGTACCTCATTTTGCAGTTTCTCGGTTGGTTTTCGGTACTGACCAACACCGGACTTCTTGTATATACAGCCAACTCGGTGAAAGGCCTGTTTAAGCCGAACACTGACGAAAACGTTGAAACGGTGATCAAAGTTCTGGCGTTCTTTATTATGGAGCACATACTGTTTGCTCTCAAGGGCGCGGCGGCCGCATTAATCAAGGATATTCCAGGAAGAACTCACAGGGTGCTGGCCCGGCAAAACTACGATATAGCCAGAGCTTTTAATGAAGGGTGGGAGAACTCATTCCGTGGCACAAGCTTGTTAGAAGTTTCCGAAGAGCACAAGAAAATGAGCACGGATCAGTGCAATGTATTCGCCAGAGTTAGCATAGATTTGGGTAGGAAAAGTGAACTTCAACCTGACTTAGCTGATACTACAAAAGAAGAGTAAGATTTTTAATCAACTCAGCTGTTCAAACTGATTAAAAAAATTGTTCAGCGAAAATACTTTTTCCACACGACAGCCGCGAGTCGGCGTACTAAAATAGGCCAAAGAAAAAGGGAAAAGTAAAACACTACTACAGTATTTGTTCAAGTTATTAACTGTCCTAAAACCCGGCCGGGCACCCGGGTGCTCCACCCTTTTGTGAAAGGAATTTGAGACCATTCACCAAAGTCTTGCAAAAAAGCCGGCGTCTCCGAAATGCTTTTTCTGTAGCCAGCCTTCACTCCTTTTCGCATGGCATACCGCAGAATGACACTGCTTATGCACCGCTAAGAAGTGAAACTGTAGCGTAGCTCTTAAGATCCCAGAGCTGAAATCCCGAAGTCAAAAATTTACTGGGTTTTGGCAGCACAAGACACCATGCCACTATGACAGCCTGACTGACAAATACCGTCGCTGTCCATCGCTGTCGATACCTTCTTAGTTTTACGTTTGCTACTCTCGCCGCCTCCCTGTAGAGTGTACTAATACATCTGGCACAGGTGCTCTGGAGAGCTCTCCAGAGCACAAGTGGCTGTGCCAGATGTATCGATATACACTTACACGTATACGTATACGTATAATATACATATTATGTATATATGTATATATACGTATACGTATAGGCGTAACTCCAATTCACCAAATTTAATCCTGAACACAAAAAAATCACCTGCGAGGAGAAACACGACAGCCGATTTGAATCGCAGCAGGTTAAAATACGCAAATCCTTGCTGCTTAATTCGGTTTTGCATCATATGAAAATGATTTACAAATGTCCACAGCAGAGCTTTTAGTTTTCTTGCAGTTGTCAAATCGGTCAGCATGTTCCTCCTTTATATTTGTCGTCCACGAAAGAAGACACTCTCTTCGGACGGGACTGCAATCACATTTAAATGAATTCATTTGTGATCGTGACTACTAGTGATCGTTCATCTATATAGTATACGATATCGTTATATAACATATATGTTTTTGCGACATACGTTTTATAACGATATTGATCCGTGTCAATAGATCACCGATCAGTCGCAATCAGTCGCTAAAAATGACGTGTGTAGCAGGAAAGCCTCCACGTTTATACAGTAGGTATATGCTATCAATGAACCGGAATGCAAGCTTATAGGCTTTAATTTCTAGGGAAGGATTACTTGCCCATAGGGCGTGGAAAACTATCTTCTTTCTTTGATCCACAATTTGCAGATTTTAAAAAAAGGCTTTGTGTAATCTGTTCTCACGCCTTAGCACCGCCCAGGCAGATATTTCATGAGTGGCGCTAAGGCGCGAGGACAGATAAGTTTCTCCAAAAATCTGCCCCCAAAGACCTATCGTCCCTCCTTTCGTACACAAAACGTACACCTTCATCTGCAGGACATGCTCCGCGTCCAGCAAACTTGAACAAAGTTTGTTCTTGGGCGCAAATTTACTTATCTGCGTGCGCCGGTACACACTGTGGTAGATGAAAGCTAGAATAAGCATTTCAGCAAACTTGAACAAAGTTTGTTCTTGGGCGCCAATTTACTTATCTGCGTGCGCCGGTACACACTGTGGTAGATGAAAGCTATAATAAGCATTTCCCACGACCTTCGTTTTCTGGCAGGGTGCACGCGGAGTACATGAAACAAAAACTATAATAATATGAAACAAAAACTATATTATTGTATATTATACAATAATATAGTTTTTGTTTCATATATTATTATAGTACAGATCTATACAGTACAGATTCTGTAAGCCGAGGTTTGTCACCAGTGCGCCTCCTGACAAGCTTTAGTCAGCTGATAACAGGAGGCGCCCTTACCTTCATCTGACACCAGGGTGTATGCACTGGGTTCCACGCACCTCATGCTCTTTCTTAATGTGCCAGACTTGCAACTCACGCCCTACTTCAGCCCCATGCGTGCCTTGGAGCAGCATGCCATCTCTAAGCCTCTCCGACCACATCGCGCTCTCACCCCAAGATGTCTCCCACCATGCGGCGTCCCCGCCGAGCCGCCCCTTCGCTCCTCTTCGCTCTCTCCCTCGTCCTCGCGGCGAGCGCCCAGCCATCACCCGCCGACGACTGCCCCCTCATCGACGGCGCGCGCGCCTGCGTCCCCGTCTTAGACGCGTGCGACACGTGCGTCGCCCAGCGCGGCCCGACCGACCCCGTCTGCGCCGAGAGCCTCGTATGCGACGCGGAGGACGCGAAGTGTCGCGGCGTGGACGTGAACGAGTTCTGCGGCAAGGAGAACGGGAAGAAGTGCGATGACGGCCTCTTCTGCCGCACGCTTAGCGCAAGCCCTTTCAGTGGCTCGCAGAGGGCTGTTTGCTTCGTCGCCGGCCGAGAGGGCGATGTGTGTGAGACGAGTGATCAGAACTCCTTGCTGGATAGCCAGTCTGGGGATGTGAGGTTTCGGAAGGGGTGTGGTGAGGGGCTTCTTTGTTATGATGGGAATGATGGGCGGGGTGATGTTTGTTATACGGATGACGGAAGGGAGGAGACATGCCAGTCCGGGGATTGCTCGAGGAAAGGACAGGAGTGCCGAAATAGTGTGTGTGTTGATGTGGTGCCAATTGGAGACAACTGTGATCCGGGGAATAGTATTTGTGCAGGCGCAGCACTTTGCGCAGACGGTGCACTCTCTAACCCAGCTTCAGACGGAGGCTTCAGGTGCCAGACGCTCAAATCGGTTGGAGAACGTTGCGATTTATCTGTCAGGCGGACAGAGGTGTGCCGGACGAAGGCCATTCTGGAAGGATCTGGTGTGAGTGTCGCTGTCGATTTGCGGTGTGAGGGCGGTTTCTGTGCGGAGGACGAAGGCAGCTCGGGGCTCTTCCAGTTTTGCTCGGACGACTCTGGCTGCTCGGCGAGTGGCCTAGTGTGTGCTGAGGCCCAGGACAAACAACTACGCTGCCTGAACTTGTTTACAGGGGCTCCAACTGGCGATCGTACTTATTGTGCTTCTTCGGACGAATGGGCCAGGGCTTTCGGTTTGCCATCGGACACCTGCCGCACTGGTTTTCGTTGCGGCAGTAGCGCCACTGATACGGAACGTCCCGACCCCGAAACTTGTCAAGAAGACCCGCCCGCTACTCCCGCAAACGTCGGAGAGTCCTGTGGTTTTGGATCTCCAAATTGTGTTGCAACAGATTCTGCTGGGCGATCTGTTTTTTGTCAGCGTGTTCCATTTAGCAACGACTCTCTCTGTGAAAGCATTCTCGAAGACGGGGAATCTTGCGCCATAGATAATAGTATTTGCGGTCCGACGGACACGGGAGGGCCGGATTGTCAGGAATGCGATGGACTGCGCTCGGCGAATTGTGACGAATCTAACGTGTGCCGCGTCACCGAAGACGAGACGTGCAAGGTGGATAGTGATTGTGATGCATCTACCGGGACCACTTGCGTCGCAGTTAATGATTTGAGCCCCGGGAGGAAAACGTGCTACAACTACAACCGGCAAATTGGAGAATCGTGCAAAAGCGGCTCGCTATTCGGTTCGCCTATTGACGAGCGTTGTGCCCCAGGTTTGGTTTGCTATGTGAAGGTTGGTGAAGGGGGACGAGGCAACATACAAGGGACTTGTACGCGGCTTGTGGCTGATGGAGAGCGCTGTAGTGAAGAGGAGAGTATCGAGTGCTCCGGAAGGCGCTACGAGCCCTTTACAAGCATTTGTATCAATGGAACGTGCCGGCCAATTTAGCTAAAAACATTTGATCTTGCTCGCGATAAAGTCGTTCTTTTTAAAAATTACAACCATGGTTTTGCAGAAATTGTGCGATTTTTGCAACTTTTAAGTCTTTAAAGACCAGTCTAAATATGCAAAATGCACTCTAGTGCCAAAATAAGCAGATTTCGCTTGATTCAAAACCCCTACTAGACATATTTGCTCGGTTTCGGCTTGTGTGTGTATCCGAATGATCGCTCATGAACAGAAACTGCCCCATGAGCCAGTGTTTGGTTACACGCACAAGCCGAAGCCGTGCTAATATTTCTACATGCGCATGCACTTCAAACGAGTACTTTCTTTTGCAAGGATATCCTAGGAGAGCTATTCCTTGCGAAAAGAGTTTTTTTTTTTGTGTTCTCGTTGATCAGGTTTGTCTGGGATTTAATAATTATTTCTGCGTACACTAAAGGGTTCCACTAGAGGTCAAGTCGCAGCGCTTATGAACGCTACTCTAGGAGTAGTGGAATCGCGAGAGTGGCTGATAGCCACGCATTTGCATCTGCGCTGAGAAAGAGGCCGACGGTACACGATACGATATTTTAGTCGTCCAGCCAGAAACCCTAAGTACAGTAAGGGCGGGAAGGAGTATTAGCCGCAGTAGCTTAGGCTGTACTCCAGATTCACGCACGGGTCACTGTACTGTAATAAGCCCTTGAAAGGGCTTATTCTATAGTAGCAAGAAAGTTTATTTTGTGCTCCTTTGCATAGGCGCACGGGCTAGACCCCGACAAGGTGCTTCTCCGAGTGGGTTCAAAGAACGCGTTTAGTTCTATTATGCGCGCCGCGTTTCTACGACTCGTCATCCTCCACGCGCCCTTCGCGGCGCAGCTGGTCCACGCCCTGTACGGAGCCCAGCCCTTCCTGTCCGTCGGAGGGCAGCTCCTGCGCTCGACAGAAGGCACGCAGCAGGGAGACCCGCTCGGCGGCCTCCTATTCTGCCTGGTCATTCAGCCCCTCGTCATGCGCATCCGCGACGCGTGCCGCCTCGACTTCAACTGCTGGTACGCCGATGACGAAAACATCTTCGGCGACATCGCCTAAGTCGCCGAGGCGTACCGCATCCTTGTCTTCGAGGGCCCCGCCTACAACTTCTTCCTCGTAAAGGACAAGACCAGCCTCTGGTCGCCCAGCATGGACGTCGCACGCCTCAAGGAAAGCTTCGACTACGACATGGACGTCGACGGCGACGGCCGCCCTGACGACGGCGTTGTCCTCGTTGGCTCGCCCGTCGGCAGCGACGCCTTCGTCGCAGAGCACGTCGCCGAGAAGGCGGAGAAGGTAGACGACGTCCTCAACCTCGTGCGCCCTCTCGACGACGCGCAGATTGCGCTTCCTCTCCACCGCGCATGCCTCTCCGTAGTCCTTTTCAACCACATCTTCCGGACGACGCCGCCGGCGCAAACACTCGCGACCGCGCTCCTCCTCGACGAGCAACAGACACGGTGGCTGGACAACCTTCTCCCCGCGCTGCCTCCTCTCTCAAGCACCGCCGTCGCCCAGTGCAGGCTCCCGCTTCGCGCCCAAGGCCTCGGCCTCACCGCGCCATCCGACGTCGTGCGGCCCGCCTTCCTCGCGTCCAAGCTCGACACAGCGGACAGCGTCGCGCGCCTGCGCCCCTCCGCTACGGCCGCCGCGACAATCGCCAGATGTTCGACGCTCATCGACGCGCACGTCGCCGACACAAACCCGCCTCTGGACAACGACCAGCCTTGGAGCGCGGCGGCCATCATGGGCCGAAGTTATTGCAAAATCCAAAACCTCTTGATGACTCACGTCCATGACCGCCGCGCGTCCGAGTTTTGGTCGCCCCTCCAAACCCCGCTCCAGTCTCTTACCGCCGCCGACAGCGAACAGATCTGCCGCCGCAAGTCCCTCGCCACATCCGGCGGCTCGGACTACCTCCTCGCCCTAGCCGTCAATCGGCCCATGCCGAGTGACTACTACCAG
>JAULCF010687914.1:0-10053 GCA_032361265.1 Devaleraea mollis | reverse complement strand
CCGTTGCGAGAATGCAGACGGAAAGCCGAGAGACCAACTGGAGGGCGACCGGCACCTTCCAAGGAGCAGAAGCATATCATATTTCTCTTTACTCGGTTGAGGCGTTGCGGGGGGACCCTAAGCTTCGCAAGCTTGAAAACCACCGCAAAGTAACGAGTAAAGTTAAAATAAAAGCACTTCGAGGCGGGAGAAGCCGAAATAATACCAGTGGCCAAAGTACCCGAGGAAGTCTGGGGAGAAGCAAATATCTCAAGCCACTCTAAAGAATGAAGAGCAACGCCAAGACTAAGATTGGATCTGGACCAACTCAAGCTGAGGCAGACTCTAGAACTGCTACAGCGAGAGTCAGCATTTAAGATCATCCTACGTCTAGGCTATTCCTTTTCACCCCAAGGAGACCCAGCCAGGATAGATTGGCGGAATTTGCAGGACTTAGATCAACAAGAAAGGCAGGGGCGCATAGATTTGTTTTTATTATGCCCCTTGGGAAAGATATATTTCTATGTAGTACCCAGAGGAGAAAGATAGACCGCGGAGAAACGGCGGCCCTAATGAGAAATTGCTTGAGTCAAAAATCGTGTAATCAAGCAGGAGAACATCTAAGGCAAGGAGAATAGCTTAAAGATCGTTTACACAAGAAAGCCACAATTGGCTGGATGCAATACTCTCCCAATCCTCAGATGCTCTAAGGGCTAAAAATATACCAGAAGAACGCTATTGTCACGACTAGCAGAACAAGCAAGATAATTTAATCAGAAAAAGCTTAGGAGAAAATTAACAGCTAAGAGAACCTAAGATCGTATTTATAGAAGCCGAAGCCAGAGGAAAAGGCAAGGAAGAGAGTGCGAGAGAAAAGGACAAGAAATCCATAAGGGTTCTGATCGGTTCTATGAGCATTCAGTTGGCGAAAACCCGCCACTAGCAGTAAGCAGGCCGCAGGTAAAGTCAGGCTCAAAAAATGAGGACAGAGCAAGAGGAAATCCAGGATACCTCAGTGGACGAGATACGAAGAAAGAAAAATTTATATGGGGAGGCGACTAACAAAAAGAATTTGAGTCAAACCAACTATGACGCAAAAAGGATAAGTGTTGCAACAGCAAATCCAAAAGAGGAGGCGAGTTTACCCTTGACGTTTTTGCTAAGGATTTGAGAGGCTATAGCAACAACCGCCGATACAGAACAAGTTGTAAGCGAAGGTGAGGAAACGAATAGGGGGAAAGCCAGATCGATGCCTGAGATAACCTACAGTTACAGAAGAGATTGCAGCTGGGGTTCGTCTTTGTATGTCTGTCCGTCTGATTGACACTGAAGGGGTACAATGCGTGCAAAAAACGCAGAAAAAGCGTCCGGAATGCATTCTGCGTATCTCTCAAGACTCAAATTATATGGCAAAAAATCTACACCTGAGCGTGTGATAAAGGAGTACGGTTTCAAAACAATGACCAAAGATACGAGTAGCAGACGAGAAGATCAAGTTCGCACTGCTCAAGAATAACGCAAGCACTGCCAACATAAGACAGACCGAATACAACCATCAAAATTGAGAGCTGGCGAGCTCGGATAGGGAAAAGGTGATACTGTCCTAGCCCGAAAAGATATTCAAGCCACAAACTCCAGAAAAAAGAGTGAGGCAATTCTAATTGTCAATAGAAGACCTAAAAGGCGACGTAGGCGGGAAAGAAAACCTAGCTAAGGTCCCAATTGCGCGCACGTAATTAGGTTTTTAACCTCTCCTAATCAATAGTACATGCGATTTAGACTACTAGAGCTCAAGGGAAAGTGTGCCTAGCTCAACTAGATGTAGTGGGTGTCGCAAGTAAGAGAACTAGGGCTGACTTCGGGGGGTGTATAAGACAGTCCGATAGTCGAGCCGTCGCCTCACTCCATCGAAACTACCCAAGCACTCCCATCAGCCAACACCAGCACCAAAGCAACAACCTCCAACGGTCAAAGCTAGCCAGAAAAAGCTTACATTCAACCGACAACCCAGACAACCAGTATGGTATCAACCAGGGGGTCTTCATCCCGTAACTCTCTAGTGCATACCAATGCAGCCAGAAGCGCCACGGAAGGCGTCAACCAGCCCGGAAGTCATGGCCCCGCAAGGAACGAGGCCCTGGAAGCGGCCCATGCAGCAGCGGTCGACCTCAACGCCAGGGTTTCGCCTGCCGATGGCAGAGTTCCTCTAGGGGGTCCTGATCCCAGAGCTCCACCAGTGATGCCAGAGCTCGAAGAACCAGACGCATACTTCCCGCCACCTCTTGATCAAGTCCAGCACAATGATGACGACCAGCTCGTGGGACTCTCAGGGAAAAATAAGACCCATCAGCGGCGAGCCGAAGCGAGGAAGATTCTTCTGAGAACGATAACTTTATTGATGCTATGGGGAAAACTGTACCCTATCTTTCCCACCCGAAGTCTCCCCCGTGGGCGAAGAAGCCGACGTCAGGACCTAGTGGAGATGCGGAATACCAGGCGGCGATGAAAACCAAAGTGAGGAAGGAGAACAAAGCACCAGAGTTAAGGCAGACGAATCTAGACCCCGTCACCCACGCTCAGAAACCAGCTAAGGTCCAGTCAAAGGAAACCACAAACCTCGCTAGCGTGGAACTCTACGACATTGATCCAGTGGAACTCGGTACCAGAGGACCTTCTACTGATCGCCGCGCAAGGATAGATCATCTGAAGAAGCTTCAAGATATGCTAGAGCGACATGGTCGAAGTTCACGATGGAAGAAACTACCGCCAATCACTTTAAAGTGACGGAATCAGTCGAACACGATTCAGTTGAGATACCGGCGCCGTTGCTAGGAGAGAAGTTGCTACAGTACATCCGAGAGGCGCAGCACACGTCTCAAATTATCATACTCAAGAAAGAGCAGATCGCGCACCTCACCAGACGCGTAGTTCACTACAATATCAAGATTGAGGCGTCGCCCAATGAGGTGTCCACCGTCCATGCGAATGAAGACGCTTCTGTGAAGGAATCCCAGGCGGCGAGGAGAACCCTAACGATCGAAAGGCAGGCCCAAACAGCAGAAACTGCAGCTTTGGAACAGGTCCTATCAGCTACAAGAACGTCTATGGAAGGAATGAGGAGAGATGCAAAGAGGCAGGAAAATGAGCTGGCCGAAATTACAGCTGCCAGATCGTCAACAATCCAGGCATGCTAAGCAGCCGAATCTCGGAGTCACCACATTGAAACGATAAGTGTGAGATATAAATACGAAATCAATGATCTCACAAAGAGGAACACTGAACTATTCAAAATCCTCAAAGCGCTCCGTGAATCGCAAGGAAAGACGGAAGAAGCCCTATCGGAAGCTCATGAGTCATGAGTCATGACACTGCACGGAAGGTCCGGATAGAAATACGTCGCAGCCAAGAACAAATCAATCTGTGTGCAGCTGAGCGCAGCCGACCCATGAACGCCCAAGACTTTCCAGGATTGCCAGCCTCTACAGCGATATTGGATCGCGTCCGAGATCTCGAAGGACAAAAGACGCGTTTGGAATTGAAGAACAACATCCTAACCGTCCGAGCGGCTGAGGATGCTGAGCTGCGTACAGGCATGGTGGATGCTATATCGGACTGTGGCTACCACATCAGTCAAGCTGCAGGGGCTCCTGGAGAGCTCCTATTACGCATCCATAGTTTGGTTTTACAAGCAATTGAAATAGAAGCTCAAGCACCTTCATCACCAGTGAATAGACGCCAAAGGCTAAGCCCATACGTCCATGATGATCCGCGGCTTCTAGACAGCGAGGTCTGGGTTTACCGGCGAGGAGAGAGCCCAGAGTACCAGCGCAATCAGAAGGAGCCCAGTACAGTATAGGAGAATGCCTGGACAACAGTACGCCGCGGCTCACGCACAAAAGGATCATCGGCGCTCGAAGCAGATAAGCTGGTTCCAAACCCGACCCAAGGACGTTCTAGAAATGAAACTTTCCAGAACGAGATGGATTTTCCGACGCCCGCTGGAGACGGGAATTGCTTAACGGATCACCGAAGAGAGGAGGAACGGCCACTCGCCCAGCCAAAAATTCTTTCCAAGGCACCAACGCCCTCCACCGCAAAGGCGCCGGCCTTCACCCCAGCTCCCGTAACAACCGGCCAGCAGATGAATCACCAGTTCTGGCCCAGTGCTCGCGGTGGACCAGTGCAACCAGTTACAGGCAGCAACAGCCAAGCTTAGGTGGCTGCAACTGCCTCAACTAGCGCTCCAGGCGAACGAGAAGCAGCGCCGTTTTTTCGAGTGCCCGGGGGAGCCGGGCCTACAAACAACATCTACCGTGGATCCCGCCAGCCAAGTACCATGGGCTACGCAGAACCGGCACCAGCCGTTTCAAGCCAGTGGCCAGGAAGTCAAGCCGTCGAGGCCGCAAGCGGCGCCCAGATCATGACGGACCACCACATAAGATCGCCAGAGTCTCCACTAAGATTTAGAGATGTTAGCCATAGCATCTCGAGTGCTGTACGTCCTCTTCAAATTACACGTCACGTCGACAAGAATGTTTACCCTTGTAGAGGTGCTTTTAATCGCGTAGCAGCCCAGTGGTAAGTTACAGAAAATCAGCGCAAGCTTTGCATGTCCTACTGCTTCAGTGGAAACGCCTCCTGCATCTTCGAGGAAATTGCAAACGCGTTGCCTGATGCTTCCAGTGAGAAATGGTGGCAGAAGATGCAGGAGCGCGTCTCCAATGAAGCTCAGGCCCAGGCAGCTCGCCAAGATTCCTCAACTTGCGGATGCTGCCAGGTGAAACAATACGTAACTATGCCAACAGATACATGCGTCTAGCTGCTTGTCTACCAGAGTGCCCGGGAGAGGAGCAAGTGAAGCCGCAAATTATCATAGGACTCCAGCCCAAGCTCAGGATGGCGGCCCTACTTGCTCAATCCCTCCCGTTTGATTTTATGATCTCTACGATAGAACAGATCATAAACAACGATCAAGCCACTACACCTCGGGGAAGAGAACGGTTACAAATTGTGGGTGAGTCAGCAGCAGAAGAATTAGCAGAGTTACAAGAAAAAAAGAGGCAATTTAAAGACAACCTGAGGGAATACAACGTCTGGGAGAAACAAGGCAGTGGGACCATGGAGAGCCCAATCGGCCCGCGAGACGACGTTTTGCCATTTGGTTTTACCTCAGAGAAGACTTGCTACCGCTGCAAGCTAATAGAACACCAAGCCAGTTTCCGCGGAATCATTTTCGAGCGTGAAATTCCTTTAGAGAAAGTATATCAAGGAGTCCGTAAGCCCAGCATGTATGATCGCAAGTTTCAGAAAAACTAGCCAAGGGCGGCCCACCCCGAGTTACAAAGGAGCCGAAACCAAGGGATACAAAATCGGAGCCCATTACCGCCTTCATTAGGACACCACACCCCACCGCCATACAGAAGGCCGCTGCGGGCGAATTAATCCCTCAAGGCATAGAAATCCGGAAGAAGGCAAAGCCAAAGATCCCCCAGGAAGTTCGGCTCCTCACCAAAAATATCTCCCTCCCACCCTCAAGTAGAAAGAAGACGGCTCGCTTCAACACACAAGCTCTATCACATTCAGACGTAGTAAGTAACCATTATAACTTTAAGACAACTACACCTAAGTCAAGAGTTACACCTAAACCTACTTCATCTTACCTAGGAGAGCCAATCCTGAATATTAAAGAAGGTACATGCGCCTGACATAGGACCACGGCACGATAAATACGCCAGAACTACCTCAGTGGTGTAACTGTTTAGCTAGAGAAGAAGAAGGAGAAAATTTTGAGGAATACGAAGATTTTGATGTGAAATCCGACTCAACAGCACCTACCGAACACATTAGATACGCATGCGAGATTTATTTTAAGGACAATAAGCAACTAGACATCATAGACTCAGGAGCTTGGTCACCATGAATGTCAAACAAACTTTATAAGAAATTTGGCAGAGGCCAGTTACAATCCTGCGCAGGTGCCAGCGGAGCTGACGGCCGTGCCCTAGATGTCCTAGGAGAGGGAATCACTAATTTCAAGCTATGGGGCAGATCATTTTTAACTAGAGTAAAAGTTTTAAGCTCACTACCTTCAGGAGTAATACTAGGAAGGAAAATCTTGATCGCAGTAAGACTAACACTCAACCCAGTAACAGGCCTTGGCAGTTTCAAAAGACAAATAGACGGACGGACACAGGAATTTTCTGGGCCGATTTTGAAAAGACCCCATGATCTACTGGAAATAAGGGATAATGCAGACCCATCCGTACAAATATCTACCATAAAGGCAGGACTGGACCCTGTACGTACAGAGATCTAGGCAATGCAATTCCCTGCGATAAGATCTAAGAGCCCTCCTTCATGAGTATTCCGGGCTTTTCCGAGGGGTGGGGCTGATCGTAGATGAAGAGTTTAGGATCAACCTCAAGCCCAACACCGATATTTTAAGCTTAAGCCAGAAAAGAAGAAGAAAATCTCCAAGAGAAGAAAACATAAAACAAGAGCACTTCAAAAAACATCTAGAAGCAGGGATAGTGGAGGAAAGTGAGTCTTCCATAGGGGTGAATAACGTATTCGTCCCGAAAAAGACACTAGACGCCCAAGGCCGTCCTGAAATACGCACAGCTAGCGACTTCAGGTCAAACAACGCGACAATGCTAAGAGACTCATACCCTTTAGAGGATTTGAATAAGATAGTAGAGTGGCTCTCAATGAAGAAAGTGTTTTCATCTATGGACATGGAGACGGCTACTGGGGAGTCTCTCTAAGACCTTCTGACCGCTACTTGACGGCTGTCAAAACGTCCATGGGATTAATGCAATTTACAAGAATGGCCATGGGTTTAAAAATCGCTGGCCCTTTCTACCAAAGAGTGATAGAAAAGACTTTTGGAAAATACCTATGGTAGACAGCTGTCGCATACCAAGGCTATGTCTCAGTAGCTACCGAAGACGAGGAAGGGCACGTCCAGGCTCTGAGAAAAATCTTCGAACTTCTAAGAGAAAAGAATTTAAGAATGAAACTAAGCAAGTGCAATTTTGGAGTAGCAATAATGGAAGAATTGGGTTACGAAATTGGTTACGAACACATCCTCCCAAAGAATTCACACCGGCAAACCATGGGGAATTATAAGGCTCCCACGAACTGCAGCGAGCCCTAGACCTTTTTAGGGGTCGTGCAGTTCTTTGCTAGACACATAGAGTGCGTCGCCGACCGCATGACACCGCTATACGACATGCTAAAGGGAAGGGCATGGAATAAGAAAAAACCGAAGCCGCAAAACATTCACATCTTCGGTTGGCATGAAAAATGGGGAAAGCGTCAAGAGGAAGCCTTTATAGATCTCAGAAAAGAACTAGCCAGACCTACCCTACTAGTAGCTTGCGAGCAAGGCAAAAGAAAAGGCCTGATCACAGATGCATCAGGAGTAGGATATGGTGCAGTCCTGCTCCAGGAACAAGAACAAGATGACTATAGGCCAGTAATGTTTCTTTCCCGAAAGCTCAAAAGCCCAGAAACGCGCTATACAGCCACAGAAAATGAAGCAGGAGCCATTATTTTTGCCTTGCGGCAGTTAAGAGCGTACCTAGATGGGGAGAAAACTTCGAGCTCTACACTGATCACATGGCTTTGAAGTGGCTGCTAGACATGCAAAATCCCCGTCCCCGACTAGCTAGATAGCTACTAGAGCTCCAAGACTTTGATTTTACGGTGTACTACTCACCTGGAGACTGCAAGATGCTCACAGTCCCAGACGATCTAAGCAGGTATAGCGTGGACGCAGACACAGTACTAGGCACGCGTTGCTTAGAAGTTGTAGGAGAAATAGAAGAAGGAGACTAGGGGGTCGAAGCCATGATACAAGTACAAACAGAGGAGTGGGGAGACCTAGAATAAAAAGCAGCAAAAGAGAAACATTGGCTAGTGAACGAGGAGGGAATTATTGTTTTAATGACAAAGTCTGGACCCCGAATTATAATACCAAAGGACCTAAGGGATAGAGCCTTAATAATAATTCATGGAGATTCGGACGCCGGACACTTTGGACTCGCACGATCAGAAGTCCGTCTGATATCGAAATTCTTTCGGCCTGGCTGGCGGGAAGACCTAAAGGAGTTTGTCAAGAAATGTTATTTAAGGTGCGCGATGGTGAGACTGGGAAGATCAAAGCCACCGGCTCAAGCTTTGATGAAAGTCTATCAAGTGAGCCGCCGGTTTGAGATAGTGGCTATGGATATATTAGAGATCAGCCCGGCATCAAAAGGCTTTAAAAAACTCCTAGTTATGGGAGATTGCCTCACAAGATTCATGATCAGTACTCCGATCAAAGACGAAGAAGATCAAACAGTAGCACGAGCACTTTTTGTAGAATGGATCTCTATTTTTGGACCTCCAGAAAAGATACTAAGCGATAGGGGTACCCGATGACGGGAAGAATTATTGGTATTTTATGCAGGTTGGTAAGCACTAAGAACATCATGACTACGGCACACCACCCTCAAACGGACGGCCAAGTAGAGAGGTTTTACAAGACTCTAGTGGATATGCTGCAAAAAGAGTTGATTGGCGAAGGGGATTGGGTTGATCTGATCCCACTAGTTACATTCCAATACAACACCTCCCAGAACAGGGCTACTCAGAGATCTCCCTACGAAGCCATTTTTGGAGCCCAACCTTTTGAGATCGATCATGTAATGTTTACGACTGGAAGAAATTGGAGAGGCAAAACCACTAGCAAATCGGCTCAAGGAATTACATGCCGAATGATTTACAATAAGCAAAAAAGCCAAGAAAAAAGATGCAAAACTGTATGACAAGACTGTGGCTCTCCAAGACTATTCTGTGGGCGAGGAAGTTTATGTATTCAATGTTATGGGCCTCACCTGCCAGGGCAGAAAATTGCGTCCGCCTTGGTTTGGACCATACAATATACCGGAGAAGCTAACTAACCTTGGTTACATGCTAAAAGGCGTGGTGAACGAAGCAGTGGCTAAGACGCATGTGAATCGTTTAAGACGTTCTAGAAAGATGCAAGCCGAGAGTGAAGACCCTATGGAGGGAATGTTTCCGGACTCCTTCAGGATTTTAAGAAATTTGCTAGACTCTAGAGGAGAAGAAAAAGATCGTAAATTCAAGTTGAAATCACTAGGCAGAAATGGTAACGTCTGGCTAAGCGAGTCAGAGGCCTATGATCTCAAGAAGGGGGGTCGAAAAGCACGCGATTAGATCACAAGTCACTTATAAAAACGTCTGAATGCTCTTCTCGTGTACTTCGAAGTGGGGGTTATGTCGGAAACTTTCAATTACTTCTACGTACACTCAAAACGTCCAGTAGAGTTCCACGCACTAGAGTTCCAGTCGCAGCATACATCGTCATGTATCAGTAGAGTACCGTTGCTGAGCTGTCACTGACAGTGAATGGCAGCCACATATCTGGGTGAGATTGTTTGCAGCAAGAAAACGTGCCAGATCGGGAGATTTTCTCGAGCCAGTATGAAAACGCCTCTGTACGCAAGATAAAGGAGAGACCATGTTCAATTCTTCAATCAACTCAACTTCTAGAAATCGAGGACGGGAAGAATCAAAGCTCAGATCTCCGGCTATATAAATGAAAAGCTGCTCAGAGTAGAATTTTCTGAAGCCCAACGACCAAGCATCAGTAGAATAAGAAAAATCAGACAGCATAGAAGGTTGTGTCGTTGGCTATCGTATTCGTTTAGGAGGAGCTCCCTAGCTAGTTTCTATCACCGCCTAGAGAAAAACAAGATCTCTACAGACGGCAAAAATTCTCCTGAATATACCTCAAGGCATCATCTAGCTAAAGCAAGAGGAGTTAACAACCACAAGAATCCTGATAAGCCGTTAGATTTTTGCCCATAGGGCCGACGCATTTTAATCCGGGGCAGTACAATCATAGTCGATGAAGCCTAGCTAGCGTAACATGAAGAACGCGAGCTCTCGGAGCCCCAGGTTTTTTTCCACTCGTAACACAAGGCTTAAACTCTCCAGTGCAAAGAGATTCGGCAAATAGGGAAAGATACGGGAGTAGCTAGAGAATTATACGAAAAAATGACTAGA
>JAULCF010687913.1:0-15473 GCA_032361265.1 Devaleraea mollis | reverse complement strand
TCAGCGAAGTCAGCGTCATCCCAGTCGTAACCCTCTTCAGCCGCATCCCAGTCGTAACCGTCATCAGCGAAGTCAGCGTCATCCCAGTCGTAACCCTCTTCAGCCGCATCCCAGTCGTAACCGTCATCAGCGAAGTCAGCATCGTCGTACTCGTACCCGTCGTCGGCGAACTCAGCATCGTCATACTCGGCGTCGTCGACCGTGTCTGACTCGTCAGATGTTCCATCGTTGGTCGACGTTGGAGCCGTTTCACCATTGCTGGTGGCAGTGACCCACTCGGTCAGGCCGGGCACGTCGGCGTACACGCCAGGTGTAGCGCCGCCACACTCTTCGCCCCAGCTCACAACACCGGCCAGCACCAGGCCGCTGCCCGAGTTGACGACCAGTGGGCCGCCGCTATCGCCGTAACACGAGTCGGTTCCGCTGCCGCCAGCGCAGACCTCGGTTACCGCATCAGTTCCAAGTGAAACCTGGCAAGCAGAATCGCTCACCAGTGGCACGTCGGCCTCGAGCAGCGCAGTGCTGCCGTCGCCATCTTCGGACACTGCGCCCCAGCCGCTGACCGTGGCGATCTTTGCGGCTTCGACTTGAGCTGCCGTGGCGAGTGGAATTGCTTGCACATTGCCACCGAGATTCAACGGCTCTGCCAGCTTGATCACGGCGATGTCGGCGATGTCGCTCTGGGCGTACATCGGGTGGGCCGTGATCGAAGCCACGGCGATGTCTTGGCCGCCGCTGCTGGTTACGTCGGTGACACCCGCACGGATCGTGGTGCCAGAAGCGGTCTCGCCTTCGATGCAATGGGCTGCGGTCACGATCGTGGTCGCATCGATGATGCTGCCTCCGCAGTAGTGCTCGCCGCCCGATTGCAGCGACACCTGGTAAGGCCGAGCGCCAGTTGCTGACTCGTTGCCGTTCACGATTGCGTCGGCTCCGCCGGCTACGCCGACGATAAGTCCGGCTCCGACGACCAGGGCTATGGCGGTTTTCTTCAGTGTGTATTTCATTGTTCCTCCAAGAACATTGCGTTAGGAACAACATGACGGCTGCACCTTGCAGCAAGCTGAACGAACCTGAACGCCGCGTTCAGGTTCGACAATGAAGTAGGTGGGCCCATGGACGAGATCGATCCGACGGACAAAGATCAAGCAGCAGTGCTCGCTGCGAACCAGCGCTTCTACGACGCGCACGAGGCTCGTGATGTCAGCGCTATGAGCGCCGTGTGGGAACACACCACCGATGTCGTGTGTGTGCACCCGGGGTGGCCGATCCTGCGGGGATGGACCGATGTGTCCCAATCGTGGGATCAGATATTGACGGGGCCCGGACGTAACCAGTTCATCCTGACCAATACATCAGTGCGGGTCATGGGGGCCACAGCATGGGTCGTCCTCGACGAGAACCTCGTGAGTGGCGACCATGCAGCCACGATTGCGTGCACCAATGTGTTTCATCGCGATGGCGACCGCTGGCTGATGGTCGTGCATCACGGTTCGCCGGTCATGTCGGGCTAGCCAGTCGGCGCAGGACCAGCGATGGTTCTAGCTTGCGTCCGGTAGCCGCAGGACGAAACGAGCGCCGCCCAGCGGACTGTCGTCGGCGTGCAACGTGCCTCCGTGCCGCGCCGCGGTCTCGCGTGCGAGCGCAAGTCCGAGTCCGCTGCCGCCGGCATCCCGGGATCGCGCTTCGTCCAAGCGAACGAAGCGGCCGAATACTCGTTCACGGTCACCCGGCGCTACTCCCGCGCCGTCGTCGTCGACCGTGAGCCAGACGCCGTTGGTGTCGGTCCCCACGCTGATTGCGACCTGAGCACGAGCGTGGCGGATCGCGTTGGCCAGCAGGTTGTCGACCACACTCGCCAACGCATTCTCGTCGCCGCGGACAGTGCCCACGCCGACGCCTCGATGATCGAGTTGCACATGGGCTGGAAGCACGAGTCGTGCGGTTGCCGCCCCAACAATCATGTCGAGGTCGATCAGGGGCTGGGGCACCGAACTCGGGGGCGCTTGGTTGCGAGCCGAGGCCAGCAGGCCATCGATGAGTGCCTGCAATCGGGTCACTTCGCCTCGGACGTTTGAGGCAGTCGCCGCATGGTCAGCGGATCCCGGATGGGCTTGGTCGACATCGATCTGAGCTGCGATCGACGCCAGTGGTGTTCGCAGTTCGTGGGCAGCGTCGCTCACGAACTGTTCCTGGGTCTCTTGCGACTGCTGCAGCCGGACCAGCATGCGATTCATCGTCCGTGCCAGCTGACCAATCTCGTCGGTCGCTGCAGGTTCCGAGACACGGCGAGCCAGGTCCGTAGAGCTGATGTCATCAACTTCTCGACGCATCTGATCAACCGGGGCCAGCGAACGACCGGTCAGCCACCACGCCAGCGCAGCAACAAACGCGACCAGCAGCGGAAGCCCTACCAACAGCGCATTGCGCAGCCCATTCACCGTGCGATCAGCCGATGCGTTACTACGAGCCACGACAATGAAGAGTGCTTCGTCGCCTTGATCATCAAGAAAAAGTTCGTAGTAGGCCGCCCGAAGTGTTCCCGGATCGGTGGTCTCGGCCGGCGAAGTCAGACTGATGTCGGCGAACTGCACATCGTCGAACCCAAAAGCCTGCAGGGGTAACACCCGCGCTATCTCGCCCCCGTCGACGCCAATATCGTTGTCTGCCAATAACAGACCATCGGCATCGACCACCACAAACAACGTCTCGAAATCGAGCGGCACCTGCACCGTGTCAAAGTCCGCGTATTCAGTGAGGTCGTCTTCGACGTTCAGCACTTGGCGTTCAAGCGACGCGTCGATCTCGCGGTCGAGCGATGACTGCAACTGGGTCAGCAGAAAGAACGCTGCCACCGACACCGCGACCGCGGTGGTGACCGCGGCGATGATCGTAATTCTGGTGCGTACTGACCCCACTGCTAACCGCCGTCAGCGGCGAGTCGGTAGCCGACCCCGCGGATCGTCTCGATGGCAGTTCGGTCGAACGCAGTATCGATTGCGGTGCGAATGCGAGACACGTAGACCTCGACGATGTTGGGATCACCCTCGAATGCGTGGTCCCACACGTTGGCCAAGATCGATTGCTTCGAAACGACCAGGCCGGCCTGGTTCATCATGAACTCGAGCACCGCAAACGCACGCGGCGACAGCTCAACGGCAACGCCGCCTCGGTGCACGGTGCGGGCCGCTGGATCCAGTACGAGGTCGCCAGCACGTAGCTCGGCCGTGGCCGGACTTGTGCCCGCTCGCCGAATGAGCGCGCGCAGGCGAGTCAGCAACACGGCGTAACTGAACGGCTTGGTCATGTAGTCGTCGGCACCGGTTTCGAGGCCTTCGATCTCGTCGTACTCGCCATCTTTCGCGGTGAGCATCAATATCGGTGTCGTCGAACCCTCGGCCCGGAGCGCGGCGCATATCTGCCACCCGTTCGTGCCCGGCAACATCAGATCGAGCACGATCGCCGAGTACGGATGTGTCTGGGCAAGCCACAGGCCTTCGGTGCCATCGTCGGCATGATCAACCGCGAAACCGTCGGCGGTCAGGCCGCGCACCAGCGCCTGAGCAATGCCAGGATCATCCTCGACGACAAGTACACGCACCGCCACAGGCTAGAACCACGAGGGCACCGTTGGCTTTCGCACACCTAGCGAACCGCGTAACGTTCCCCTGTGAACGCGACTCGACGACCATCGGCTGTATCCCTCGATGAATGCAATCAATTCATTACCGGGCTCGACTTCGTTGATCCCGTGCCGGTCATCGAGGAGGTCGCGCAGGACTGGGTAGTCGCTCGCGTGCCGACAGCCGGACTCCGCCTTCGCCCTGGCGGCTATGTGCCCGGCCCCGTGATGATGACGGCAGTAGATCTAGTCGCCTGGTTCCTCGTGTTCACCCGCAACGGGATCACACCCATGGCGCTGACCTGGGATCTCAAGATCAACTTCCTGCGCCCGGCCCATGGCGCAGATCTCATTCTGCGGGCCCATCAGACCAAGTTCGGCAAGCTCTGCCACGCATCGATCGATCTACATATGGACGGCGATCCTGACCGTCTCGTGGCCCACGCCACCACCACCTACGTGCTGCCCGCGGAGTAGCCCGGAGTTACTGGTTGGCGACAGCGGTTGATACTGCGGCGTTGATGTGTGCGACCTGCGTTGTGGGTGCGAAGCGCGCCGGGTTGGCCTCGCTCACGAACCCGGGGAGCGGCGCAATCACGGCGTCGGCATCGAATGCGTTGAACAGAATCAAGCTGAGTCGTTCCCACTCGGTGTCGTTCACCCGATGGCGGGTCGCCTGCAAGGTGCCGTTGGTCAGGTGCTCAAGCATGTCGCCCACGATCACAATGAATCGGTCCTGGAACACAGGCGGTTCAATCCACTCGCCGTTGCGGGTCAACAGTTCGAGGCCCGGGGCGGTCTGCGACATGAGGGTGAAGGCCTCGTAGTCGGTGTGAGCGCTGATGCCAACGATGTGATCGGCAGTTTGGCCTTCGTTGGGCGGGTAGCGCAACAGTCGCATCATCGACGAGCTGCGCTCGCTTTCGTATTGCACGAACGTCTCAGCCGGCAGGTCATACATTTCGGCGAATGCCACGAACAATTGGCGGGCTGCTATCCGGGCGTCGAGATACCAGCCATAGACCGCTTCTTGGAAGCCTGGCAGATCACTCGGCCACAGGTTTGCACCCAGGCCACCGAACTCGGCGTTCGACTCGTCGGGGAGCTCCATGGCCAGGTCAAACGACTCGCAGCGGGCAATCGTGCCCGCCTCGTACGCCGGTTCTGCGCCCAGCGGAATCCAGCCTCGCTGGGACCCTGGCTTGAACTGGCGCGCCGTGAGCTTGTGGTCCTCGGGTAAGGCATGAAAGCGGCGAGCCTGGTCAAAGACCGCATCTACCGACGCCTGCGACGGCCCGAAATTTGCCGCATAGAAATAGCCGACGTCTTCGAACGCCGCTCGCATCTCGGCCAGGGTGACAGCCCGTTCAGCAGCACTGCCGTTCAAACCCGCAAGGTCGATGTCGGGGTGCTGCGACAACTCGCCGTTTTCCGGTGCGCTCATAGTTCGTCCTCTCGGCGGTCGCTCGGTTGCACGACGTTTCTACCTGCTCGATCGCCCGACCACGCCCACGTGAGCGTCCAAACTTACTGCATGGTCCAGCCGCCGTCGACGGTCACGGTCTGGCCGGTCAGATAGGTCGAGGCATCGCTCGACAGCAGCAGTAGCGCTCCGTCGAGTTCTTCGAGGCGTCCGACGCGGCGCATAGGGGTTCGTTTCGTGATGTAGCCGTAGCCGCTGCTGTCTTCGTCCATCATCGCGTCGGTCAGCTCGGTCGGGAAGTAGCCGGGCGCAATGCAGTTCACGCGAATCTCGTGACGCGCCCACTGCGCGGCAAGTTCTCGTGTCAGGCCAAGCAGCCCGGTCTTGCTCGCCACATACGCGGCCTGGTTGTTCGGAGCCGACGATACGAAGCTGTGTGCCGACGCGATATTGATGATCGAGCCAGGCGTCTTGTGCTCGATCATTGCCGCTGCTGCGGTTCGGGCCAGCAGGAAGCAGGAGTTCAGATTGATGTCGATGACGCTCGCGAATTCGGCGGCGGTCTCTTCCTCGGCTTTGGTCGGCGCATCACTCTTGCCGGCGTTGTTGATCACTACATCGAGGCGGCCGAACTGCTCGTAGGCCGCAGCCACCAGTGCGTTCAGATCAGGCTCGTCGGTTACGTCGCAGCGCATAGGCACCACGCCTGGTGTGGACGCGGCCAATGCCTCGAGCCGGTCAAGACGCCGGGCGGCCGCGATTACTCGCATGCCGCCTGCGGCCAGCGTGCGCACCATGTGCTCGCCGATGCCGCTCGATGCGCCGGTCACGATGGCAACGCGGTTGTCTACGTCGAAGATCTCTGAAGCTGTTCGATTCACCCAGCGATTCTACGATCGCCACGGCCTCAGGGAAATTCCTGTGCCGACTAGCTGTTCTCGGCCCACCATGCATCAAGACGCTCTTCGGTGGCCTGGACGTCGAGATCTGGCTCGCTTCGCTTCAGCTCCAGCAGGAACTTCAGTGCCTGGCCAACCATTGGTCCGGGACGAACATCGAAACGTTCCATGACTGTTTGACCGTCGATCAGCGGTCGTTCAGCCTTGCGACGGTCAGCTGCCGCGAGATCAAGGATGCGTTCTTCGATGGCATCGACATGATGATGCAGCTCAAGCCGCTTGCGCTGGTTGCGAGTCGTGCAATCGCTGCGTACCAACTCGTTGAGCAGGCCTAGTAGATGCCCGGCATCACGTGCGTAACGACGCACTGCAGAGTCGCTCCAGCCGTCGGCGTATCCCTTGAAGCGCCCGGACAGGCGCACCAGTTCTGCGACATCGCGCACGACGTCTTCGGGATATTCGAGCTGGCGCAACCGCTTCTTTGCCATCTTGGCGCCCACGGCTTCGTGGTGGCGAAACGTGACCCCGTGCTCATCGATCTTGCGCGTCAGCGGCTTACCAATGTCGTGAAACAACGCCGCGAGGCGCAACACGAGGTCGGCCCGGGTCTTGGCGGTCACGGCAATCGTGTGGGCCAGAACATCCTTGTGCTTATGGATGGGATCCTGCTCGAGCGCCAACGCAGGCAGTTCCGGGATGATCTGTTCGGCCTGCCCAGAGTCGACCAACGCCCAGAGCGCGTTCAAACAATCATCATCGAGCAGGGCAGTGCTCAGCAGATCTCGGGCAATTGCGGCTTCCATCGCCTGACAGTCTGCTGGAACTACGCACCGTTTGCACCGGACTTTCTGGGTTCTGATCACAACCGTTGTGACAGCTCTGCCCACATTGTGCGACGGCACCACTAACCTCGGCGAGGTGAAAGCACTGCTGTTCGAGCGTCGCGAGACCCGCTACGCGGCGGCAATCCTGACTTCCAAACTCTCCCCCGGCGCCGGTGCCCTTGTTGCACCGCTCCGCATGGCCGATGTTGACGAGCCAGAACTGCCCGGTCCTGGTTGGAAGCGCGTTACGCCTTTGCTGTCCGGAATCTGCGGCAGCGACCTGTCGACGCTGTCGGGAAGCACGTCTCGCTACTTCGAGCCTTTGGTGTCCTTCCCCTTTGTGATGGGTCACGAGGTTGTTGGTCTGACCGAGAACGGCAACCGTGTCGTGATCGATGCCGTACTTGGGCACGCAGCCCGCGGCCAAGAGTTGCCGTTCGACGGCGCCCATCCGGCCGATGGTTGCGACCACGGCCATCTGATCGGTGGCCATCTCGAGCCCGGCCTACAAATCGGTTCCTGCGAAAGCACGAGCGGCGGTTGGTCCACCTCGATGATCGCCCATGAGAGCCAGCTGCACGTGGTTCCCGAAACCATGAGCGAGGAAGCCGCGGTCATGATCGAACCCACCGCGGGCGGCCTACATGCCGCACTAAAAGCCCAGGTCCAAGACGGCCAAACCGTCGTCGTACTGGGCGCCGGCACGATTGGTCTCACCGTGATCGCTGCGCTGCGGGCACACACGGGTGCGGGCACCATTGTTGCCACCGCCAAGTATCCCGAACAACGCAAGCTTGCTACTGAGCTCGGCGCCACCACCGTTGCTGAGCCGGGCGAAATTCGCCGAGCAGTCCGACGTATTACCGGAAGTCGTATGGTCGGCACGGTGTTGTCGGGCGGCGCCGATGTTGTCATCGATGCCGTAGGCAGCGCCGCTTCGCTCGAAGATGCTCTGGCCATCACTCGGCCTCGCGGTCGCGTTGTCGTCTGCGGCATGCCTGGTGTCGTCGAGATCGACTTGGCACCGTTGTGGCATCGAGAGACCGAGATGGTCGGTGCCTACGCCTATGGCACCGAGGAACTCGCCAATGGCACTCGGGCGCACACGTTTGCGCTTGCCACTGAGCTGGTCGAGTCAGCTGAACTCGATCGCCTGGTCACGGCGACCTATCCCCTGGCGCAGTACAAGCAAGCCCTGCGCCATGCATCCGAAGCTGGTCGCCGAGGCGCCGTAAAGATCGCATTCGACTTCCGCGACTGACAGCGTTTGCTCGCTTCAGTTCAACGTCGCCGAAATTCGCCATGGACACGCGGCGCGCGTGACTGACCACGGGCCGTCGAAAATCGCATAGGCCAAGCCAACAATTGTGCGGCGTTACACCGTGGCGACCGTTTGGTGTCCATCTTTGGCGCACATACTCACGTATGACCGACGCACAGATATCGATGGAGAACCGCAATCCGCTCGAGCCGTTCGTGCTCGACGACCACCGCATCCTCGTGGGTGACCTGGTCCTTGACCTGGCGCTGCGAACCATCCACAGCCACAGCTCTCAGACCGTGACCTTGAGCGGCAACGAGTTCATCGTGCTGAGCACGCTTGCGCACAGCCCTGGCCGCTTCATTGCGAAGCAAGATCTACTGACCGCCGTCGCTGGCTCCGAGATCGAACCCCATGGCGGCATCGTGGACACCTACATCAAGTACTTGCATCGACGTCTGCAAGAAGCGGGCAGCGCCGCCACCATCGAGAAGTCGACCGAACATGGCTTCCGTCTCTGCCCGTAGTCTCGCCGCGGCGATATAACCCGCTGCACGCGACGTTGGCTGAAACCTAAGCTGACGCCATGGGCGACACCGCATTTGGCAGTTACGTACTTGGGCTCGCAGGCCTGAGCCTGGTTCGGCGCTGGTACGACGACGACGCCACCGAGCACCGCGACCGGTTGATCGAGTTGGCCACGACCTTCGACACCGACGACTTGCTCGGGTTCAGCTTCCCCACACCAGAGATGGAACCCAAGGCCGGTTACACCTTGTGGTCACACACCTACGACGGCGACAATCCCATGATCGCCGCCGAGCAAGCTGTTGTGACACCGCGGCTGGGCGCACTCTTCACCCCGGGGGCTCGGGCGCTCGATGCGGGCTGCGGCACCGGACGCCATGCCGAAGAACTCGCTCGACTGGGTTATCAGGTCATCGGTACCGACCTGACACCCGCCATGCTCGACATCGCTCGCGACAAGGTTCCCACCGCAGACTTTCGCGAAGGAACATTCGAAGCCTTGCCGGTCGACGACGATGCCGTGGATCTGATCGTGTCGGCTTTGGCGGTCTGCCATGCAGTCGATCTCGATGTCGTCTTCCGTGAATTTGCCCGAGTGCTCGCCCCCGGCGGACGCATCGTCATTTCTGATCCTCACCCAACTGCGGGCCAACTCGGCGGTCAGGCCTTCTTCCCGGGCCACGGGTTCGCACTGCCATTCGTGCGTAACCGAGCGCACCCGATCTCGACCTACATCAGTGCCATGGTCGCTGCTGGCTTTCAGATAGAAGCGCTCACCGAGCTGCCCTTCGACGAAACCGTGCTCGAAACAAACCCGGCCAACCAGAGCTATCCCGAGGCCACGATCGGCGGGCTCGCCGGCTTGCCATTCGTGCTCATATGGGAAGCCACCCTGGCCTGACGTGTGGCCTGATCAATTGACTACGTGCTAGCCGATGCCAGCAGCTTGGGCTTTGGCGATACACGCCTGGTAGCCGGCGGGGAAATCTAGGGCTGCGATCTCCGCGGTGGTGAACAAGCCCACCGCTTCGTGTTCGTCGCTGATCATCAGTCGCTCGGCTGCAACTGGCTCGACGGTCGCAGCGAAGCACACGATGGTGACCCGTCGGCCGGGGATCACTTCGAACAGGTAGGCGTCGACCAGTTCGCCGACCTGCACGTCGACGGCAAGCTCTTCTCGGCATTCACGTTCGACCACCTGGCGCAGGTCCGAGTCTTCGACATCGACGCGCCCGCCGGGAAGCTCCCACTCGTTGCGATCGTTGCGCAGCAAAACCCAACGATCGCCACAACGCAGCGCCGCCTTAACCGAAACCGGCGGGTCTTCGACAGTCACCCGCTGCCATCACCCTCGAACATTGATTTCGACTCGCACGCCATTGGGATCGTCGACGAAGATCTGCGCCAACGAGATCTCGGGCCGCTCGCTGGTGCGGTACTTCAGACCCTGGTCTTCGAGCAACGAACACATGCCTGCGAAGTCGCTTCCTTCGAACGCAATATGGTTGAACGCATTGCGCTGACCGAACCGGTCATCTTCGTCGATGAAGTTCAGGTGCACGATCGCGGTGTCACCCAGAAACAGCCACGCCCCCGGGAAACCGAAGTCGGGCCGGTCCTGCGGGCGGTTCTCAAGTCCGAGCACAGTCTCGTAAAAGGCAACCGTTTCGTCGGGCTTGAAGGTATCGATGTTGATGTGGTCGAGGCCGGTGATTCCCATACGGCGATCGTAGGTCACTACGATCTGGCAACGCACTAAAGGGAGACACCAATGAAGCTCGGCCTGTCTGTTGACGAAGTACTACACACGACCCGCGCGGTTCGCAAGCGAATCGATTTCGATAAGCCGGTCGAACGCGAGGTCCTGCTCGAATGTATGGACGCGGCGGTGCAGTCGCCTACCGGTTCGAACAGCCAGGCCTGGCAATGGCTGATCGTGACCGACCCCGAGAAGCGCGCCGCGCTGGCTGCGCTGTACAAGCAGGGTTGGGACATCTACGCCAACATGGAAGGCAACGCCGCCACTGCCTACAAGGGCGATGACGCTGCCCGCGAAGCCCAGCAAGAACGGGTCACCAGCTCCGCTGAGTACCTGGCAGAGAACTTCGAGAAGGTTCCGGCCATGCTCATTCCGTGCATCCCGAAGCTGCCCGAAGGCGCACCCGCAATGGCGCAAGCATCGGTGTACGGGTCGATCCTGCCGGGCGTTTGGAGCTTCATGCTCGCCGCCCGCGAGCGTGGCCTAGGCACCGCATGGACCACGATCCACATGATGTTCGAAGACCAGGCCGCCGAGATCCTGGGCATCCCCGACGACATGCAGCAGTGTGCGCTCGTGACCATTGGTTACAGCAAGGGCACCGACTTCAAGCCCGCCAAGCGCCCACCACTCGACACCGTCGTGCACTGGGACACCTGGTAGCTGTATCGCTCCACTCCGTTCGGGCCGACGTTCGTCGGACATGGTCATTGGCCTGAGCGGAGCGGACAACGATTCCGGACTACGCGGAGGTTCGGCCGAACTTGCGGATGGCTAGCGTCGAGAAGACTGCGGTGATGCCCACGATCCAGCCGATCGACCACCACAGGTCAGTCCCCACATCGTTGCCGTTGTAGAGCGCCCGAGCCGCGTTCGCTAGCCGGGTAAACGGGTTGTGATCCGCCACGGGGCGCAACCAGTCGGGCATGGTCGCAGTGCTTACGAACGCCGACGACAGGAACGTGACCGGGAACATCCAGATGAACGATGCCGCGTTGGCCGCTTCAACCGAGTCGACGCTCAGGCCAATCCAGGCTTGGATCCAGCTGAACGAATAGCTGAACGCCATCATCAACACGGTGCCACCGATCGCCTCGAGCAGCGAGCCTTGGAAGCGGAAGCCGACCAAGAACGCCACAGCCAGCATCACGACAAAGGTCAGTGCGTTGCGAGCCAGGTCAGAAAAGGTTCGTCCGACTAGCACGGCAGAGCGAGCGATCGGTAGCGACCGCAGGCGATCGATGAGACCCTTGCTCAGGTCTTCGGCAAGGCCGATCGCCGTGAACGATGAACCGAAAACGAGTGTCTGCGCAAAGATGCCCGGGATCAGGAACTGGTTGTAGTTATCGAATCCGGGGATCTCGATCGCACCACCGAAGACGTACACGAACAACAGCACGAACATGACCGGCTGGATCAGCGAGAAACCGAGCAGCTCAGGGTTACGAGGGATGATGCGCAGGTGCCGTGATGCTTCGGTCGAGGCATCACGCCAGGCATCTATAACGCTGGAACGATTGCGGGGACGCACGGCGGTCATGCCACGACCTCCTGCTCGGTATCGGATTCGGCTCGGCGTCCTGTCAGCGACAGGAACACGTCGTCGAGTGTGGGACGGCGGACTTCTACGTCGACGACTTCGGCGCCGCAATCGTCGAGCGCTCGGATCGCTTGGGGTACCACGCCTCCGCCGGCACGAATCGGCGCGGTGAGTGTGGTCGAGGAGCCGGCTTCGAGTTCGATCTCACCGGCGACGAGCGGTCCTAGCGCTTGGCGGGCGGCGGCCAGGTTCTCGGGTTTGGCGATGCTGACTCGGATGAGGTCGCCACCAATGGTGTCCTTGAGCTCGTCGACCGTGCCTTCGGCGATCTTCACGCCGCTATCGATCACCACGATCGAATCGGCAAGCTGATCGGCCTCTTCGAGGTACTGCGTGGTCAACACAACGGTGGTGCCGTCGGCGCCGAGTTCTTCGATGACCTTCCACATGCCGATCCTCGACCGGGGATCAAGGCCCGTGGTTGGCTCGTCGAGAAACAGCACGGCCGGGCTGGCGATCAGGCTCATCGCAATGTCGAGTCGGCGACGCATGCCTCCGGAGTAGCCCTTGGCGACTCGATCGCCTGCGTCGACCAGGTCGAATCGCTCCAGCAGTTCAGACGCTCGCTTCTTACGATCAGCAGGACTGAACCGCAAGAAGCGGGCGATGAGCTCCAGGTTCTCGCGACCGGTCATGCGTTCTTCAACCGCGGCGTATTGGCCAGTGAGACCAATGCGGCGGCGCACTTCTTGCGGGTCGGCCAACACGTCGACACCATCGATGAACGCGGTTCCTGCATCGGGGCGTAGCAACGTGGTGAGCACCCGGACTGCGGTGGTCTTGCCGGCGCCATTTGGGCCGAGCAAACCAAGCACGCTGCCGGTGGGCACGACCAGATCGAGACCGTCGAGCGCCTTGGTCTCGCCGTAGTGTTTTACAAGTCCGCTGGCTTCAACCGCATGCACACCACCGAACGTAGTTCGGGCAACCATGCGCTGTCATGTGAATTTCTTCACAAATACTCTGGATGCCGGTTAGATGCCGATGAGGTGAGCCGCTCCGCTACCACCATCGACGTTCAAATTCACGCCGTTCACGTAGCTCGACACCCGACTGTCAGCCAGGAACAACATGGCGCCAGCCATCTCGGCCGGTTCCGCTGCCCGCCCGGCGAGTGCGATCGCACGGTCGATGGCCGCGTCGCCCACGCCACGGCGGAAGTCATCGGACAGCTGCGTATTGGTCACGCCAGGACACAAGCTGTTCATGCGCACGCCGTGGTCGGGTCGCACCTGGATCGACCGCCACATCGTGTAGTACTGCACGGCCTGCTTCGAGAAGGCGTAACCGTCGCCGATGGTGTCGGCGTTCGCTTCGACCCACTCGGTGCCCGCGGCAAAGGTGTCGGCGCCCATGAGTGTCTGGTGATGTTCCACGTTGTCGGGCCAACCGCGACCGGCTGTCGACGCCACATGGGTGACCGAACCGCCAGCAGTGATCCGAGGCAAGATGGCCTCGGTCAGATGACGCAGCCCGAGCCAGTTGATTGCCATGACCTCGGTCGGCGAGAAGCGGCCGCCGTTGGGAACACCGGCGCAGTTCATGAGCCAGTCGATGTTGCCGGGCATCAGCTCCAGTGCAAGATCGATCGAGGCCTGGTTACCCAGGTCGCATTGCACGGACTGTCGCACCGGCGCATCGACCGACGCCACATCGAGCGTGAACACGTCGGCATTCGCGGCGAGCAAGCTGTCGACCAGCGCGGCCCCGATTCCCGAAGCTGCGCCCGTAACGACGACGGTGTGGTCCGACAAATCCTGCCAAGTGCCCTGCATAGCTCTCACCCTAATGACTCCGACACACCCGATGTCCTTCCAGCTAGACCAGAGCGGCACAAGATCTGGACGACACATGTAACGCCACCGGTGACAGCCGTCGTCCAAACACCGTCGTCGCCTGATCGCGTAGCGTCTGGGCATGGATCCTTCGGCTCTCTCCGCACGCGACGCACTTGGACTCATGGCCGCGGGTGAGTTGTCGGCTGTGGAGCTCACCACTGCGTGTATCGACCAGATCAATCGGATCGATCCAGTGGTCAATGCCATGGTTATCCGCAACGACGAACACGCATTGCGTATGGCCGCTCAGGCCGACCAGGCACGCATCGAGGGTGGTCCTGTCGGACCGCTGCATGGGTTGCCGGTCGCAATCAAGGACTTGCATCCAACTGCCGACATGCCAACGACCTATGGCAGCCCCGACTTTGCTGACCATCAACCGAGCGAAGACGCTGGCATCGTGACCCGCATCAAGGCTGCTGGCGGCATCCCCCTCGGCAAGACGAACATTCCCGAGCGCAGCATCGGTGCCAACACCGTCAACCCCCTCTTTGGAGCAACTGGCAACCCGTTTGATCCCACACTCACTTGTGGCGGTTCCTCGGGCGGTTCCGGTGTCGCATTGGCCACGAACATGGCGCCCCTCGCCACGGGTTCTGACCATGGCGGGAGTGTGCGCATACCAGCGTGTTACTCCGGTGTCGTTGGCCACCGGGCTACCCCGGGCGTGGTTCCGCATGAGCTTCGGTCCATGACCCAGACGTTCTACAGCGTGCAGGGTCCCATGGCTCGCACCGTCGATGACACGGCGCTGCTGCTGTCAGCTATTGCTGACCGATCCACGGGGAACCTGCCCCACGACCCCATGATGTTCCCGCTCGACGCGGCACAATTTGCCCGGCTCGACACGATCGACCCGGCAACGTTGCGAGTGGCCGTGACCGAAGATCTTGGTGGCGTGCTCGTATCGGAGCAGATCCGCGAGACGTTCCGCCGACGGGTCGACACGCTCCGCGACGTAGTCGCCGTCTGCGATGACCATCCGATCGATCTGCGCCGCGCCCCAGATGTCGACTGGAAGGTGCGCGCCGATATCTTCGTGGCCCAGTATCACCAAGAAGCAGCGACCTGGACACCCGACTTCAACCCGAACATCCAGGCGTCGTACAACGCTGCTCTGCAGATGCCGATGGCCGACATTGCGGTGGCACGTCAGGTGCAGATGGAACTCAATCAGCAGTTTCAGCAGATCTTCACCAACTACGACATCGTGCTGTGCCCCGGCGTGAGCGTGCCGCCCTTCCCGTGGAGCGATCGCAACCCCACCCACGTCGACGGCAAGCCTGTCGACAACTACATGGCATGGCTCGCACTCACCGCATCACTCACGGTGGTTGGCCATCCGGTCACGGCCCTGCCATGCGGCCTCGACCCTCAGGGCACTCCCTTTGGTGTGCAGGTCGTCGGCCCGATGTATCAAGACCAGGCCGTGCTCAGCGCCGCTGCCGCATTGGAACAGCTATTCACTCACGACGACACGATGAAGCGTCCAGTCCCGGACTTTGATCAGCTCGCCACGGCCGACGCAGGGTGCCGCGACGCACGCATGTAGGGCGAGGCTCGGTCAAGCCGCATGCGATACCGTCGCCGGGACATGGAGCTACTCACATCTGACGACAGCCCCAAGCGGGCACTGGTCGTCGTCGCACATCCCGATGACATCGACTTCGGCATCGCCGGCACGGCCGCCGCCCTTACCGCAGCCGGATCCGAGGTCGT